>JAPDSC010022368.1:0-37876 GCA_026290005.1 Latrodectus geometricus | reverse complement strand
ATATATATATATATATATATATATATATATATATATATATATATATACAGAGAGAGAGAGAGAAAGAGAGAGAGAGAGAAAATCTATTCTCGTTAATATCTCGTCTCTTCTAGTTCTAGTTAACAGAGTTCTATATTTAAAAACATCATTATATTTTAAAATCATTATATATATATTTAACATCATTATATATATTTTAAAACAACAATATCAATTACTTCTGAAGAGAAGTAATTAAACAATAATTACATTAATCCTTAAAAAATAGCTAATTTTATTACTACTGTACCTCTCCTAATTAAGAATAAATGTGTAACACTTTATTTATCTGAATATGCAATTATACCTACACATACATGAACTTATAGTGCTTCAATTATTTGGTATCGATAAATTTGTAGAAATGAAAAAAATTATACTTTAACAAATACCAGAAATTTTTCCAAAAATATGTAAGACATGAGTAAAATTTTTAAGAAAAATAGTGGTTAAGAAATGGGAGGGTATTCTGAAATATTAATTTTCAAAAAAACAATTTTCAATTTTGTGAAATTTAGAAATGTAATTTTTTAAAAAAAATACATAGAAATGTAACATTCGTTAAAATTTTTAAAAAAATGTCACATTTAGTATAATAGAACCATTTACAATATATATAATTATATTTTAGATAAGAATGCTTGTAAATTACAAGGAAATTCTTTCCCAAATCATTAAAATAATATTTAGTAAAATTTCTTGGAATTTAAGCTTTTTCAATTAGAAACAATTTGAATACTCATATATTAATAAATAATTTATGGTTTACATATATTTTGTTCAATGTAATATTAATAAACAAATTAACCAAAAAGTTAGCCAAATTGAATAGTCATACATTTTTAAGACAGTATTCACATTAGCTTACTATTTAGCTTAATGTAATGGATCTACAAACTATTATGAATTTTATGAGCTTGTTTTCGAAGTACAAAATATTTGTGATCTTCAAAAATGAACTGAAACATGGAAATCACATAATTTTTTTGCATCAATCTATATTTAAAAAAATAATATGATGCTGTGTTCAACAATTTTCTCTCTACTAAGCCAAGGTACATTTATTTTTATACTATATCTTAAGTGTTCGGGAAAGCACAATCATGCCTCTTTGGTATGTTTCTGAACTATTTTAAAATCTTCAATATGAGCTTAAGTGATTAACACATTCACTTAGGTTTAAACTTACTTGATTTTCATAAAAGACATATTTTTATAACTTATTTCTTATAAGAAAAAAATATTTTGTATTCATAATTTTTAGTGAGGATATTTTTTTATTATTTGCATTTCATCATTCTTCTCATGTGAAATGTTTCTTATTTTACGTGTTTGTTTCTTTCTTCTGTCTGTTATTTCACTTCTTACACTGTTTACAATTTTTTTTTTTTTTTTTTTTTTTTTTTTTTTTTTTTTTTTTTTTTTTGGTTAAGGCATTTCTTGGAAAAGATACTTGGAAAAGGTCCAGGGTTTGCATTGTTAAGTTCAGTAAAATACAAAAGTGTTATTTCAGAACTTTCCCTCCTGCATCACTGACATGGATTCATTTCATATTCTTCTACATAAATATATATATATACAGATATATAAGTATATATACTCTCTTTCCCTCTCTCTCAAAAATGCACATATATCTTTGTATTATATGTTTATACGATTGTGTGAGAGAGAGACAGAGAACACACGTATGTGGACAGCTATTCATATTGATGTAACATTTTATTTTCCTTGTAAAATTGAGTAATTTTTGGGACTGAAACTTTTGTTGCCATTTGATCTTAAATTTAAAATAAATACATTTTTACATTATTGTCTAATATAGTTAACATTTCTAAAGAAATTTTTAATCCAAATTAGAACCAAAAAATCCTATTTTAATGTTCGATATTTGTTAAAATCTACATTCTTTCTCCATAGCTTACATATCGGATTGATAATAAATTTTTGATTGATAAAAATAGTAAATTGCAAATTTTTAAAAACATAAATTGAATACTTTTCTTTATAATGAAGTGAATTATAATGTAAGCAATTTTTAATTAACATAAATGTTTCCATGCCATTAATTTTTAATTCTTACCTAATTCGGCGCAACCAGCACACAGTTCAAGAGTGGCTATAATCTCTGCTATACAGAGTTGCAAGGACGTTGGTGTAAACTTGAGGAAAAGTTTTCGGAGTATGTGGAAGAGAGTAGAATTCAAGAATAATACTAGGTAAGGTATACATGTTGGAGGTATACTGTCAAGCATTTTATCCTGTTAAAAATAGAAAATTTATTTGGATGCATTGCTTAATGGAACATATGTTCAGTATTTTAAATTTTCTTTTTTATAAGATGGAATATTTTAACCCTCAAATCATCGAACACTTAAAATAATCGAAAACTTAAATATTTATTTCCTTTACCTGTAATTAATACTAAAACAAGAATGCATTTAGCCTATTAACAGAAATTTTCTGTGATTAATAACTCACTTTACAAGCATTCGAAATAAATACCGTAATTTTCAGTAGAAACACTGCATAATTTTTAATTCGGTACTCGAATAAAATAGCTTGAAATATTTTAAATTGTAAAGAATGGACAGTGTAAACGACGTACAAAATTAAATATCTAGTGGTATGACTGAACAAAAAAAAGTTATATTACATTGTAACAATTAAAAATTGTGTAAAAAAAAAACATAACAGAATTAAATTACAGCTGAGAAATATTCAAAATATTTATAATTCTTGGATTTATTTATTTTTGCTCACAAAAAGAGAACTATATGCATAATATCCATACGATTAGGTCTACCAGAAAGTTCTGTCCGTTTTTAGAATAAAACAAAAGAATACATTTTTCACACCTTGAATATAAATTTTATAAAATAATATAATTGCCATCATTATATATGACTTCTTGCAGAGTGATGGCAATTTGTATATCCCCTTTTTAAAAATGTCTTATCTCTAGAGGCCAAAAATTGAACCGGTGGTTGTCTTGTATCTTCTATATTCTTTGTTATTGAATTGTTAGCCCTGCAAAATAAAAATTGTAAGGACAGAAAAAGGTAACAGTTGGAAGATGCTATGTCTAAAAAGTATAATATGTGCGACGGAATTTTCCAGCTTAGTTCGGCGAATTTCTGATGAGTCCCCAAAACAGCATGTGGCCTGGCATTGTCATGGAGCAATATGATATCCTTCCTATTGAGCATCGTCAGCCTCTTTTCTTGGAGGATTTTGATTTTAGCTGACAATACCTCTCTGAATTTAGCCTTTAGTTAGATTTCTACAGCTCAAAATGGATTGATCCTTGAATATCCCATCATATACACAACGTTCTATTGTTCACGATCAACTTCGGTATAGAAGTGGAGGAAGCAGGTTTTCAGGGCTCACAATATGACCTTTTCTTTATGATGTTTTTATAGGAAATTCACTTTTCATCCCTAATTATGATATGGTCTAATGGACATATGTGATGATTCGATCATTCAAATTCTTCTCACTTAATTTATATGGCACCCATCTTGAATACACCCACATAAACACTAGTTTCCGAATATAATCCGAAATGTTTTGTTGAGTTGAATTAAACCCCTTTCCGCTATCTCCAATGGACATACTTGTTGAAACTGATTGTAACCAGAACTTTTCGGTAGACCTAATACATTTTAAATAATATCAGAATAAGGATGCATTAAGCTGAATGAAAAATTTTAAACTTTACTTTTTCTCATAAAAATGAGTGTAGCAAACTCCATGTATCTGTAGCTTCAAAGTCTGATTCTTCGCTTTCCGAATTATATACATTTCGCAAATTCTGATCTAAAATTGAATCGAAATATTTCGAGTTATATATATATACTGCTCAAAACAATTAAAGGATATTGTAAGTTTTATATATAATAAAGATATAAACAATATTTATTTTGCCGAAAATGGGAGAAGAGAACCACAAATGCAAATTTTTTCTGATTTTCGAATTGTAGAGTATGCTAATTTCGAGTTCGACGTCAGAAACGTATCTTCAGTGGCAGTGAATGAAATTTGACTTTCAACTGAATAAAACATAATGAAGACAAGGATGATCGACATTCAGTGACTGTTTTGTTTCGATGAGTACGATGTCTCAGCAAAGTTATTTAACTGATTCAGAAGCTTGGAGAGTTGTTGGTAGGTTAGAAGGGGGCCAAACTCAAGCCGAAGTAGCGCAAGTCATTGGAGTGTCAAAAAGTATGATTTCAAGGATCTGGAACCGTATTTTGTTGACTGGAAGTGCAGTCCGAAGACCAGGGCAAGATCGTAGATGGGCTACAACACCCAAGCAAGATCATTATGTAGTGTTAACGGCTCGGAGACACCGAAATATGAACGCTACTCTTTTTCAAAAACACCTTTACTCAGCTATTGACACCACGATTTCAACTCATACTGTTCGAAACCGGCTCCATGGTGTAGGTCTGCATGCTCGCCGACCGATGGTATGTGTTAAACTAATATCAAGGCATCGTCGCGACTACAGGGGGGTGGGTAACAGAGCATGTGAACTGGAGGAGAAATGAATGGAGCAATGTTCTTTTTCTGGATAGTTCGTTTTTCTGTTCATCCTGATAATAGACGTATTTTCATCTGGAAGGACATTGGCAGTAGGAAGAATCCTGCGTTCGTGCACGAAAGTGTCAGATTTGGTGGTGGGGGAGTGTTAGTGTATGGGAGCATCTCCATTGACGGCCACACAAACCTTTATATCATTCAAGAGGGACCGCTGACTGGTCGGCGATATAAAGATAAGATCCTTAGACTTATTGTAGTTCCTTACGCTGCAACAATCGGAGATGACTTCATTTTAATGGACGATAACTGCAGGCCACATCGTGCTAATCTGATTGAGGATTTTCTTTTCGATTGAGGAATCGTACGAATGGAATGGCCAGCGTGTTCTACACGCATGAATCCAATAGAGCACGTTTGGGACGCTCTAAGAAGACGAGTTGCTGGCTACCAACCACCCCCACAAACTCTCCAAGAACTAGAAAGAGCTCTTCTAGAAGTGTGGGACAGAATACCCTAACTCATGATTAATAGCCTCATTGACTCCCTGCCTCAAAGGTGTTCAACGTTGCTTGACTTCCGTGGAAACCATACCCCCTACTGAAAATGATTTCCTTTGAAGAAAACACCTTTCCTCTCATATGCACAAACTATGTTTTTTCCTTTAGTAACAAATGCGGAATAAAATGCACTTTTTTCTGCCATACATGTGTAATTTATTCGCATATAACCTACTACGCCTGACGACCAGGTATCAATCAGCTAGAAAGTTTCCCAGCCACAAGATGCACCTAAAACCACAATATCCTTTAATTGTTTTGAGCAGTATATATATACCAATATTCATATATATATATATATATGAATATTGGTCGTTAGATTTATTTTCTTCCTGTATAAACTTTATGTGAGGATATAAATTCATCACCTTTAAATCCCGATATTATTGGGGATATTTTCCTCGTGAATTCCATTCACCTTCTATTTAGTTTGCAAATTAGAGTAGAACAATTAATTTTTTTAAGTAAACGTAAACACCGCCTCGATAGAAATGCTGCAATGCTAAAAGAATTTAACTTTTTCAAACGTTAACACCAATGTTAATGTTTTTTATATATGTATATATGTTAGTTAAATTTCTGCTACTCAAAAATAAAGATTTCCGCTATTTTGACATTTCCTTAGGATCATTCCTTTTGAAGTCCTAAAAGTGGGTAACGAAAAGGTTTCTTTTGCCTAACAATAACTGTCAGTTAAATCTATGAAACTTGTCAACTCGTAAGTTTTGGTCCAATATATTTCAAAACTAATTACTCTATATATTAAGAAACAATCAAAAATACTCTTTTGCTTAGCTTTACTATTTACAATGCATTTGAGAAAGCACATTTTGCTTCAAATTTTTTCGTATGGTCTTAAATGTTAATGTTTGTTAATTGAATAGAGCTAATTTTGTTCATTGACCGAAAAATTTAGGTTCATAAAGGAACAAAAATATCGCTGAAATTGGCTACTGAGTGCATGGATCTTACACTCAAATACATCTATTTGCATTTCACTCAATTATCTCTTTTTTTATGCTCTTTAGCTTTTATATATAGTTTGCACTCTCCTTTCAATATAATCAAAGAGAATGACTAACAAAATAAAAATAATAAATCAAGCTTTTTAGGGAAATAAGAAATTATATCTAACCGATTTGCTAAATTAGTTATGAATTACCGAACAAATGGCACTAATGAATGAAAATTTTCAAAAATGACATGAACATTGTAATTAATTTTGATGAAAATTGCTTTTATGATGCATCGTTTGCATCAACAACATAACTAAGTCTAAGCATCAATCTAAGCTGCAACACTATCAGATGAATTTCGTAATTTATTTTAAAAACTAGAATGGAGCAATATTTTTGATTTTGTTTAAGAATACAGTAAATAATATATTTTTATAGCCTTTAGCGTTTTTTCCTTTTGTACCAGTTACTTTTTTTCAGATACTACATTTCAAGGAAAATTTCAGAAGTAAGTACGATTCTCTAGAGTCTTCTATTTTTAAGTTTAAAAACATAAGACGAACTTTTTTTGTCACTGTCAAGTAGTGTAATTTTCAATCCTTAAATTTTTCACAAGAAAACTTTAATTTTTGCTATTTTGGTTAATCAAAATGTTGCATTTATTTCCAATACTGTCATGTATATACTTTATATTTTTGTCAGATTCAATGGCTCTACTTTCTCCTTTTGACGCAAACCATTTAAAATACAAAAATGAAAATGCCTTTTAATAAGAAAATCATCATTAAGTCGACTTCAGTTTTCATTATGCTGATTGAAAATGCAATAAATTCAAGACTATTGCCAGGCCAAATTATATAAAAGCTAAATTTGCAGTTTTTTTTAATAACATGATAGATTTTATTAAAGTTACTTTTTTTTTTCCTCTTAATTTGTTGTTTCTTTTCCTCAAATTGGTAAATATATTCCAATATAGAAATTTTTATTTTAATTTTTTACTAAATTAAATAAGATAATTGTTTTTACCAAAATTTTAATAAAAACATTTTGTAAAAATTTTTAAATATTTCTAACATAAACATCTATTGCTCTTTTCACAAGCGTTGAATTTTAGAATAATTTAGTTTAGGTTCAAAAGCTTTCTTTCTCTTTGGATTATTTCAATTTGTTACTGTGCAGCAAATGAAAGCTTAAAAGAATTTTTTATTGACATTTATTGAAAACTTAATCTTTTGAATACTTAAATGGGCCACATTTTCTAAAGTATTTTACTGTCTGTAAAACACCCAAAACAATGTGACAAAACCTTTTTACAGAAATTCCAACTCCAATTCTTCTGGTTACTAAAATTATTTCAATCAGGTTTCTTATTTCTTTTATAAATAAATAAAAACAACTGAAAATTTGGTTTCTTTAATAATAAATTGATTAATAAAAACCATTAGTAAACTATTATCGCCTTACATAAAGAGAATTAATAAATTGTAAGAAAAATCCAGTAAAGCGCGAGATTCCGCAATAATAACTCGATTCTTTTCTTTTAAAATATTTTAATCAAATCAAAACTTTTCCATTTGTTCTAACTTTTATTATAATTATGTTTTTCCTTAAAAATCAATGTTCATAAAAAACAACTTTTGGAAAATACAAGTAACAATAAATTTCTAATCTTGATGGCATTTTGAAAATTTATTCTCAATTCAAGATTTAAGTTGATTAAACAAATATCTCTGTGTGAAATGTAAATTCAACACACAATGGGGTAAATTTAATCGCAGCATATTTATACAAATTTAAAAAATGTTTTTGAAAGTAACCAAAAAAAATCAAATTGGTTAAAAAAAAATTGTACACTATGCACTCAATAAGATATCTACAATATCTCAAATATAGAAAATTTTCACAATATATTTATAGACTCTACAACTTCATTTAGGTTTTTAAAGGCATCACAAAAGAGAAAAAAAAGCATGTTTGGAAAAACGTATATATAGTGGAAATCGCACTATTCCCTCTTAAAAAGATACGTTTTTTGCACTATTTTCTAAAAGTGTTAAAGAAAAAAACTCCTCTCTAACTATATTTAAACTAATATGTAAGAAAAAAACCCCGCAGAGCTGTTCTCGGTTACCATCGCAGTGTTGTTTGATATCAAGTGGGTAAAGTTCTCCCCAGAAAAGAAATGCAACGAGTGATTCATAAGTCCCTCTCCTCCACCGGAGAATTAGAAGCATTAAGGGGAAAATGTGCTACTTGGATTTTATTGTAAGATATCAAAAACATCCTTCGAGGTAGAAAGATCATTTGATATATAGCAGCTAGAAATATTTGTATTTAAATAAAAAAAACGTTTTAACTTTTACTGCAATAGAAATGAAAATACGGTAAAGATCATTTAGTAAGAATGAAAAGAGTGAACACATACGCGGAAAAAATTGTCTATGCATGTAACAATCAAAACAATCTTTTAATATTTAATTTTGAATGAAATTGTTTTTAACTTTTAACATTGGACGTTTTATTTATTATTTAGATAAAAATTTTAATTTAATTTTTTACTAAATGATGAATAAAATGGCTGAATGATATACGAGTTATTGAAATGATAACATTACATATATTTTAGGAAGACAGATAAAATTAATTTTAGCGTATAAATATTATAAAGAATTAACCTAATTTTTAAGCATTATCTTTACATATAGATTGGAACACAGAATTTTTTAGAAATCCAAAATCTTAAAGAATAGTTGTTAAAGTTTAAGTGAATTACAATAAGGACACATTTCATAAACTTCAATGTATACATCTTTATTAATAAAAAATTCAAAATTTAACAAACATTTTTTTACTGATATTTAAAAAAATATAAGAAATTATTTTATAGCAATGGAAGTTTAAAAAAAATTCAAGTTTACAATATGAAGGCAATATAAATACGTCAAACGTACTTTTCTTTGAAGAATGAAGCAAAATAATTAGTTTAATAAATTTATATAATAGATTTTAAACTGTGTTTTATGGTAAAAATGAATCTAGGGAAATATTTCCGTAAATTTCCATTCTCAGTATAATTTTATCATCTGCAATTTCATTCTGAGTAGATTCAAAATCATGACAATGCCCAAAGTATATTTAAAAACTTATCAAATATGCACATTACCTGTTATAATATTGGAAATACTATGAAAACTTTCCAAAGAAATTTAAAACATTTTTATAGAATAGAAGCCAAATATTCAAAAAGAAATTAAGAGCATAAATGTAAAAAAAAATGTATGATATTTTTATTTATAAAATTAGAATCCTTGGATATTCATAAAAATGAAAGCACCTTAAAAATTATAATTAAGAATGCCTATATAAATTAATTGAAAAATTTAATTTGATATTTTTCTTTTATTGTTGCGGTGTACTTTATTGTCACTTATCACTTTTTGAGTAAAATCACCAATGAGACCAATATTTAGAATTCATGAAAATCATGAAATATTGAATCAAAATCTGAACATAAAACAAGAATTGAACTTCCTTTGTTTATCAAGAACTGCTGCGGATCAAACTACTGATTATTTAGCCACCAAAAAAACCTTTATTCACTAAATCTAATAACATGATTAATAAACTTAGAGAAGTCTAAAACATTTAACACACAAAATTCTGACTAGGGAAAGCGTTAAAGAAAATTTATTGAAATATTAAATTTTTACTTTAAATATTATATATATATATATCTGAACTTTAATGAAAATTTTATTCCTAAAGTTCTTGAATCTTGGGTTTTGAAAACCAAGTAGTAATTAAAGATCCTTTATCTTATCCTTTATTCTGTGTTGTTTTAAAATCATTCTTTCCATAGCAGTAGCTTCAAAAGGATCAGGAATGCACTGTATCTCTCACGGGTTGAGTACCCAAAATTGATTTAAACATTTTTTTTACAAAATAAGTCTATAATTTAAACTCATCTCATAAGAAAGGCTCACAATGTCTAACTATTTTCGTTAAACATTCCTGAAATTTACTCATTTAACATGTGTTGACTTGTTTGAATTTCACAAAGTTTACAGGGGCTGCTTTTTCATCCTATACTTGTAATAACATTTCCATATGTATAAATTATTTATTTATTTAATTGCACAATCAAAAATAATATAAAAATACAGAATGTCAATCAAGACATTAAAGTCTTGACATTAGTGACAAACATTTTACATATACTTTAAAGATCAGCAAAGTTAAAAGTTTCTTTTTTATAGTCTTTTTATGTAAGTTCATATTTTAAAAATATTGGTAATTCATATGCATGGTAAAATTGTAACCGACTCATTTTATATAAATATAGTTTTCCTATTTCCAGTAATATTTAAATTTTATAAAAGATTTAGATTAATGGAAATATTTCTACTTTAGCCATCATTGGTTATATTTAGTAAAAAATTATGTAATATCTGCATATATGATTTACATGCATTCATTAATATTTAATCAGTAAAGCATAACATTGAAATATTGTTATAAATTCAAAATTATAAAAAAGCAAATTTAAAAATGTGATAGCTAATAAATGGTTTAGTATTGAAATTGTAACAATAAATTTATTAGTGTTATTCACATTGTAAGTAATGCTCATGTTTGTTGGGGCCATCAGTGTAAGTAATTAAAATTTCAAATCAAATTAAAAATTTACGGCTAAAAAATTCTCAAATTAAATGGGTTCTTAAATTTTGCTGTGTGTGCGCCACATTTAACGAAATAGTACATCTTTTTTTCATTCATCTGTCACATTTTACTTCTGAGAGGTAAATTAATCGAACTCTACAGTTTAAAATGTATTCTAAACCATTAGAGTATTAAGTAGAATATTTGTCATATCCTTATTAGGGGTTCTAGGACAGTTATACCTCAGAGACATAACAAAAACATCCAGTGGCAATTTGTGTTATCTCTCATGGTACAGTTCTCAAGAGCTATTTTCTAACTAAACAATGCTTAACTACATTGAACAAAGATGTGGCAAAGTTCTTCAATGAACAATGTGACAAAATAATTTTACTTTAGTTTAAAAGATTACGGGAGACACTAAAATGATCATATTACGTGATTAAATAACCTAAAGACATATTTGCACCACTTATGTTCAAAAACAAGTCATTTCAAAAAACATTTTATGCTACCATTCAACACGTGCAACACCCTTTAATAACGTAACTGTCTTTCAGTTCAACATGTTATGGGTTTGATTTTGAACTTAGGTTTGGATATTTGCAGGAGAAACGCTGCATATGGTCAAATATAAAATAAGATTAAAGCTCTGATTGTGGGTTCAAAATGACACGTATTTTAAATTGATTTTGAAAATTTATTTCCATATACAATCTCATTTCATTGAATTCATTTTAATGTGATGAGGTTCATTGAATCATCTGTTAGGTCATAGAATAAGAATGATTTTATTTTCCGCCACTTTCAGCTCTGATTGCAAAGAATCTAATTTTGTCTTTCAAAAATACATTCTCCAAGTTGTATTAATTTAAACACACTGTGGCCCATTTGTAGGACAACACCCTTCTGAAAGTAAATACTGAGTTTGATCTCTGTCATTGCTGAAGAACGGAAGATAGATGTTGCGCTTCTACATTCTCGTCTGTCGGAAAGCTTGAGAGTTTTCTGTGTTTCTTCCTTAGCGATATGTGAAAACAGTCCACTATATATGGAAAGTTCTCCCACAAGGTAAATTAAATTGTAGATATTAAAATGTTGTACAAGATCTTTAGGCCGTTAGGTTGTCCTGTACGTGGTATCAAAGCTGTATTCATGTAGACAATGTTATTCCATGTATTGCTCGGAATGCTTACAGTTTTTCATGGCCAGACAAATTCCTCTTTTTCATGAACAGTACATTTCTATGAGCTCGTCAGTAAGAGATTCATTTGCAAAGATTGTTTGACATAGAGTATGACAGTGATAATCTGGCAGGCAATATTTACAATTTACGGAACTTAAAGCTATGACCTGTACAGATTCTCATGGCTTCACATAAGAGTTTCACAGCTTATTAATTTTCAGAACTATTTTTGTTACATTTTAAATAGGATCGTTTACTTAAAGTATAAAAAAAAATTCACGAAATTAATTTTTCATTTTTTCATGAATTGAAATTTTAGAAACAATACATGAATAAAGTAAAAAGACTAATGTCTATTGCACTTCCTTAATTTTGTGTCATAACACATCGAATATAATGCATACCTTGAGGGGACCAGTTTAAGATAAAAAAGAATTAAGCAACAAATATTTTTTTCAGAAAATATTCGGATATTCTTCAATAAGTTAGGGAAAATTGTAAATGAACAAATACTAATGAGCTACATTTTGTACTCTATTTATTATCATTCCTTTGACACAAATTTTACTAATATTAGGGCAAATTGCTTAATTTATGAATAGTTTACACCCATTTTTTTTGGAAAAATTTTCTTCTTCTGTAATTACAAATATATATCTCTAAGTCGTATTTATTCGATATATTACAAAAAGTAATTTTAAACATAGTTATTAGGATTTAGACATGGAGATAGATAGAGGTTTTAATTATATATAACTAAGAGATTCTTCTGATATTCATCAAATATATGTCCTTTTTTTATTTTATAAAATCGAGATGCGATTACTACTGACTTATTCTGAATTATACGCATAGCATTAACTTTCCAAAGTATTCATGAAATATTTAATGGTAATCTATTGTTAAAGCGGGAATATAATTTTTTAATTTATTTTATGAATATCATTGAATTATTCATTTCTAACTATAATTTAATTGCTTTAATCGATAAAAATAAAATAATTTTGTAATAATGTATCTTATATAGAGGGAGTTGCATAATTTTTTTAAACTAAATATTTATTTTTGAAAATCAATAAATAGGATGTCTGCTATATATATAATAACGTATATGTAATGATGTATTCTATATATTTAATGACATTTTCTTATAATGCTATGTATATATATTTTTATATTGCAATAAAATTAATAATTTTGGAGTAAGGGATATTTTTCTTCTTCTTAATGAATTTTTAATTTAAAGGCTAAATTATATATGTAAACAATTATACACACAATATCTTACTTTGAAAAGGAGAGTAGCATTTAAACTATATATATAAACTTTAGAAGGAGTATAATAGATTATTTTTCTGTTTTAAAATTATTTGTAGCATATTATTTAAATACAATTAAAGGAAGGATTACGTCAAGCAAGAAAAAACTGAATAATAAATACATACTTCAGCTTCTAAAAATTGATATTTGCTTTCTAAAAATAGTAGTAAAAGCAATGAAAACAAAGAAATTGTAGCTGTACTGATTCTGCCTTCTGTAATTCATTCTTTTTGCTTGTAGCTATTCAGTAATGTAAAATGTTGGTCATTAAAATGACGTCAAGCAAATACTTCCTTTCTGATCGCTCGCTGTTCAATTTGATGGAGATTTATTCACTCACACATTCACAGATTTGCCACCAACCTTATGTATACAATGTTTAAAAAAGTAAAAAGAGAATGTGTGTGAAAGAATGATGCTCCCTATGTGTTCTCTCGCGTTATTTAATTTTATTTGGTGAAGAGAAAATGTATACATTCTACAAACAATTTGCCTATCTGTTATATTATTTTGTAAGAAAGAACGGTTTCCTTTTAATTGAATAATAGTAGTTTTTTATATAGTTTGATATAATAATAGTAGTTTGCGTAGAACATGAAGCCCAGTGAGATGTGTGTGACAAGAAGTCATTTTAAGATACATAAATATTAAAGGCGAAGAAATTGGATACACCATGTAAGCAAAATAATTTAAAATAATATAAACGCCTTTAATCTTTCTCTTTCTCAACTACACAGGCTTTAGAATCTCATTGAAAATCGATATCGATCTGGGAGCCAAATGACTGTCGCTCCGACCTTCCGTTCAACAATTTGCCGGTTCGATTCCCATATAGGTCTAGGGTATTTATGAAGGTTCGAAATCCTATTTAGGTTCATGTGCAAAAAATTACCTTTGACCGACATACCACTGCAAATCAATTTTGAATATCAATTAAAGCAATAATGACGGTTTTTCAAGCTAAAATGACAATTGCCACAAGACAGTACAGATAAAATCGTAATAAAGCACTAAATTAAAATTTGGATTACTTTTTGTAAAATTCATTTAAAAATATCTAAATAATAATTTCAAATTTATTTCTCAAAATAATTGAAACACTAATGAATAAAAGTGATAATGGCTGTTATAATTTATATATATATATATATATATATATATATATATATATATATAAGTCTTGGATTTTTCTAAAGTGTAAAATGTCGGACTTAGATTTTCAAAGCTGCCAAATTGTCCTTCTAGTTTCACACACACGGCAGGTGTGACAGAAACATTCCAACTTTTACGCGTTTCTAGAGTTGGGTGTCTCATGTCGTACAAATTGAGCGGCAAGCCCAGTTTCTATGACTCATGACTTTAGAAAAAATAAGCTTGGAAAAGCAAAATAGTAGACAGAAAGAGAAGCTCAGTGGAGGATATCGATGGGTGTTGAAGCAAACTACAATCTATAAATAACGATCGACTGCAGCAAAGTGACCGCAAAGTTCAATAAGCATCTGAATGTTCCAGTGTTTTTGGTAAGGGCATTGTTTTCATTATCGCATTGTAAGCTTGAATCCCGGCTTAATCAAAATTCACTAAAAGTCATATTCGCTAAAAGTGGCTGGGCCACGTTAAATAGGTCATGATCGCAATGTCCTCCAAGTGAAAAAATATCACTGTGGATGGCAGATCCACTATTGGGGATCAACTGTCTAAAATCTCTGCATCTAAATTACGAAGGCTCCAATCCAGTAGCTTCGTCCTCGTAAACCTAGCCTAGACACAGGGAAGTATGCCGATGCACACTCTAAGCCACAACATATCTTCGGACGGTGGCTTACACCAAATTTTCAGAGGCGAATAAACATGAATTTCAGATTTCTAATTTTATAAGTTGTATTGAGTTGAATATATATTTGAATATCGATGACTATTCGGGAATTTTCCTAAGATAAACTTGGAAACTTTAAATTTATAGATTTATAAATTTGATTTCCACTAAGCAAGTATTCTTTTTTAATTCAGATTCATTAATTTAACGAATATAATCACTATGTTGTCCTTAGCAGTTAGTATGACAAGTTAGGATTAGATATATACTATCGCAGTCACTGGAACAAAAATTATCATGCTTTTCAATATCTTGCAATAAAATTCAGTTGAATTTCTTTGGTATTCTAAAGAAATTAGTTATTCATTCCTTTACTTATATAAGTGTCATTTATATATAAAAATTTAAATATACGTTCATTGAATACTTTTATTCATTGATTCCATGCAAATTGTTCAATTTTTAAAACCATAGTATGTTGAAGCTGCAAATATTACGAATTTCATGGGCACACGTACGTTTTTATAATGCATTTATGTACAAATATACAAAACATAAAATAACAAAATCAACATATCATAGCTTAAAAACTGGATTAAGTATTTAGCTACAAAACGACAATTTTGGGTAAAACGTATTTATTATTCGAGTACTCGATATATTAAAAAAAATAAAAAAGTATAAAATTCAATTAGTTTTATTAGCAATGATTTTTTTTTCCAGGTAACACTGAAATAGTATGGTTAATACGAAATTAAGCGTTGTACACTACTCATATTTTACTTTCTTGACAATTATTATACAGCGTAAAACTTTTAAAAGATCCACAGATTAAAATTGAGAAATAAAAATAACTCTTTTTTCGAAAAGAAAAAAAATAATTGCAAAATATATGGACTGTGTACCAAAATTCTACATTTTTTTTATAGAATTATGACAAGTTAGATTTCATATTTTACTTATACATCATAAAACTCCAGCCAAACTATTTTATTGACAAAATGAGAAGCAGAAAAATAAGTTTTGAAGAAAACAAAGTCAGAACATTTATTTATTATGTTCCGTTATATTTAACAATTTTAGAGAAAAAATTTTAAATATAATTTTTAATACACTTTACCATTAGAAATATAAATTATATGAATGATTACGCTTGCTAATTTATTATATTAAGAAAATAAATATGTGAATAGAAATTTTAATTATAATTTAATAAAAATGAAATTTTAATAAATAAAAATTCATTAATTATTGTCTTATGAATCTCCTAAATTAATACTGATTGTGTTTCATTAATATGCATCTACGAATAAAACAAATTTTAATCAAAAACAATATAAATACCCTTAAATATTTTTTGGAAATATATTATTTATTATTATTTGGAAATATTTTAATTATTATTTAATTTAGTATTTATTTTTTGGAAATATTTTATTATTTGGAAATATTATATTATTCATTGTGGTTCTATTCCTTCGTGCGCATAATGACAAATATTGGTCATAGTTACTCATGGTAGCGCGTAGCCGTCCTTTGCTAAATCTCTTGGGTGTTGAAGCCTTGGTTAGAAATTGTTACCAAAGTCTATGAATCACAGACGGACACACATTCATCCATCTAACCATTTTTATCTGCTTTGTCCTGCCTCTAGTCTCCCAATAGCTCATCATCGAGATTGTTCGGTCAAATGATGCTTGAAGGCTATTGTTACAATTTCGCTATACCAGATTTCTAATCTTAGATATGCAGCGATAATTACCGCCTTCCTCTGAGACATCCATTTTTATGCTCCTCGCAAATAACGCATTTTCGACAGCGGCGTCACTATTTTTTATAATCTCATATTGTTCAGCTCCTTTTGCTTACCAACATATTCAAATTTCATTGACATTGGCTTATTTTTGGGAGATTTATAATTATTTTTCTTATTTTTTCTTAATTTTTGGTAACCAGTGTATTTACAACATCACAGTTTCGAAATCAATAATGCAGACTATTTTTGTCAGTTACAGTATATTTTATCATTTGTAAATCCTATTTACAACATTCTTTGAAATTTAATTATTTCTAATGTTAAGAAATTGTCTTTTCTCTCTAATCAGGAATTTCAGAAATTCTTTAAATTAATCTGAAAACTGGCTTTTTCAAAACATTTTTAGTGTTTTTTAAAAAAATTTTGAAATTTATAAATGTTTCGAATGTTCTATAGAAATTTTATAATTTTACCATAATTATAAAGTTTCTCTTAAAGCATTCGATGATTAAGATAAAAACGGTTACAAAATTTTATGTTTTCTTATTATTTTTTAATGTTTGCTAAATTATAAATGAGTGCGTAAAACTTTTATATAAGAATCATATACATTATTACGTGTAAAAAGAAGTAAATAATCTGACTACTATAAAAAAATAAAAATTATGAACCTTTTAGCACATTGAAAAGTACATATCCAAGCATGAAAAATATATTTTCAGGAACTGTGAGTTCTATGGCGCTTACTACAATTTTCCTATTGCTTATTTATCACCTGTTTTTGATACAAAAATGTGAAAGGTGAAAAAATGAATTTTTTCTCCAAACTTCTGAAACTCTCTTGCTTACAACTTGATTTGGCAGGATAAATTAATTAGTTATTCTGGGAAGAGTAAATATATTAATATCTTACTTGCGCATTAATCTATTATAGTTAGGTCATTGTTTTTTTTTTCTTGAAATTTAGCATTGAAATTAATGCATGACTCTGAATAATGAGTTGAATTATATGCCTTTTATATTCTGCTTCTGAGATGCTAGCATAATAGCTTATAAACAAGCTATTGTTTTAAGTTAAATAATATAATGAAAAACCAATTCTAAACTTAATTCAAAGACAAGAATTTCATTGATTAGTGATAAGAGAAATTAAAATTTTTTCTTGAAACTCTTTTATGGCTGTTCAAAATATATCAATGTATTTTACCTTCAATAGTATTTAAATCAAGTGTTAAAAATCGCAGGAATTTATTTCATATCTATAAATAACAATTTTCATTTAAAATTGCATAAGATCATACATGCTCTATTACATTATTACATTATTTTGTAAACAAAAAATATTATAAATATTTAAACTTTGTTTCTTATCTTTATAACTCATTTTATTTGAATAATTTCAGTAAAAAAAAAAATTCGAATCTAAAAATGAGTAAATAAATGCAGCTTCCATGCGGTTCCCAGGAACTGTTTAATAGTATCGCAATGAAATAAATATTTTCCATTGTAATGAAAGTATATATATATATATATATATATATATAATGCCTTTCACATCTTCATTAATAGATTTTATCAGTAACCTTTTCTTAAGGCCTGAAAGGGTACATTACCTAATTATCTTCAAATTAATTTATTCATGTGGAATTGAAACATAAAATGCATCCTTAATATTTTCCTTTCTTATTTCTCTTATGCTTCTCTTTCTGTAAGGATTCCGATCTTTCAGTATTATTATGGCAAAATGATTAGGAGTTACCTGATCACTTGATCAAAGATCCGAGAAAAAGATAATATTTTATTTTGGAATTTTTTATATTGAATATAGAAATAATATTATGTGTGAATTTAGTTATGGAGAAGTAAAATGATAAAAATAAATAGGAAAACTTTAATCAAACAATAAAATTAATCAATAAGGAACAGATCTTTATTGCTCATAACTGAATGGTTTACTGAGGATCAATATACACATTTGAACCTTGGGCAGACTTTCGAACTGTTCAGGAAACCAGAAGTATTAATAAAGCAGCACTGAAACAGGTGTAGTTGAATATCCATTGACGATGATGAATCTCTAAAAACCAGAATAGTACATTTATCTTATATTCTCATTATTCTACAAGAAATCCATGGGAGTAAGATTAGGCGATTAAAAGGAAGCTACTCAACATTATTATCACATACGATGATGTTACTGAACATTACTACTGGAAAACCTTAATTTTCTTTATCAATATAGTCTAAGTTTTAAATAATCTACAACTTATCAGAGTGTTAGATAATCTCTTCCATTTGTGATTTTTATTTTCGCAATTGTAGAGCGCTATATTCGCTCCAGTTATTTAATGCCTTTTAGTTAAAATTGGTATTTTGCATTACAAAGTAATTTTGTCATTAAGAAACATAAACTCACATAATAGTTACCAAATTCAAACCAATTACAAATTCTATTAACAATAAAAGTATTTTTATTTTTAATATAGAGTTCATTTTTACTTACTTCTGTATTTAAACTATAAGCAGATAAAAAATGCACTGCCCAGTTTAATTTTCAATTCATAAATTAGCTCTAATTTTCTAAAATATTTACAGAAATTTTAAAATTAAATGTCTTTGTCAATTCACTTTTTACTGTAATAAGAAAGAGTTTCATGTAATATTTGTTAAAAAATAAGTGTAAACTATATAAATGCATTTACATAATTATGTTTGCCTCTGGCAGATATTCACATACTGCTTTCAATATCCAACATATATTCTTATGTATAAGTTAAATCGGTAATTTATACTCAATTCACATACCAGTAGTCACACCAAAATTCTTATTTAAACAGCCTTCCTGAATTTGCATAGGTTAATTTCAATCTCAATCTCTCTTGTAATGCTTGCTAGCTGTCATAGTTTTATTCCTTCTCGACACCTAAATATGAATACGGCTCTTACTACCAATGAAAATTCTTCGCAGAATTCAGCAAGTCAGCAAGTGGTGTATGTACAAATACCTCACAAATAACTGTCAGTTATTGGATTATCAGCGCTACTCTGGATGTGTGTGTATACTATCAAAACTGCTAACGTGACGTCATATAAAATATCCATAGTTTAAAGCTTAGTAGAAATCAGAAAATAACATAAAAATAAATGTCCGTAACGCGTGTCAGAAAGCAGGAAAGAAATATAAATGAAGAAATCGTAATTTTTCAGAAGCTGCTTTATTACACTACTTTAGTTGTGAAATTTAATTCGTTTTATTTTAAAAAAAAAAGTGCTTCGAAAATGTCATGATAAAAGGGCTTACCGGAATCTATGGTTTAACATACAATATGAAAAACGAAATCCAGGTAATAATGAAACGAATGCTGTTGGAATGGCATAGTGTATTATTTCAAGACTGTAAAAAAATTAGAAGAAACAGTAATGTTAGAAATCAACTAGTTTTGTACACTCTATCACAGCAAATGATTTATGATTTATAACCACTAGCAGCTCTTCGAGATAAAGCATGTAAAATTAAACCATGCTATATCGCAATTTCTTTTAACAACAAGACGAAGGGCCTTAAGCCAAACGATTTGAAAAACACTTCATAAGTATGATCTTTATTAATATAGAGTAATAATGTGCATTCTGTAGATCTCAAGGCACCTTGGTTACTTAAAAATATGAGCTGTTGTACATTGCCATTGGATATAAAATAGCTGTTGTCATATGTTATTTAGTGACTGTCCTGATTATTTTTAGAGTATGACATAAGACTTGATTTCATATGGAGGAAAAAGAACATCCGAAGTAAATCCTTTTTTGTTCGGGGTAGATGTCTCAAGTAAGACTATTTGTGAGTATTAGTAGGAATTTGCACAGGTTATTGTAATGGCCTGTATGACATTCGGAGTTGCAGCTCGTCCACCCAAAGATATGGAGATGAAATATTTGAGATGCTTTCAGATGACACGTTGCTACCAGATCAATGTTTCCTTTTAATGTGTCCAGAGCTTGGAGATTTCAATTCTTCAAAATTGGAATAGCATTTTCCAAGTTCTTGCTTAAAGCCTTGTCTCATTTTTTGCGAAACGAGTGAGCAGCAGTCTATTTGAGAGAACCACACGCTATTTAAAAGACCTTGCATCATTCAAAAGTAATATGTTTTTTTATTGCATATAAAAAATTGCTGCACTGTAATATCCTTTCAAAAAAATGTTACTGTTCCAAAAAATAAAAGTTTCTAAGAAATTGTCTTGTTTTTTTTCTGTGTTACGTTTTAGTATATGGGTATTCTCTATTTTATGTTCACACATGTCTGTCTCTCAAAGATTTTGCTTACTTTTTTTGCTAGCATTCCTAATTTTTTTTAGTAGTCTGCATATACATTAATGGCAAATGTAAAACTAATTCAGTTCCTTATTCATGTAAACTATTTATTATTTGTGTGTGGATTTATTTAAATAATATTTTATTAACAATACAATTCTAGAATAGTAACAATCTCAGGTAAAACCTGTTACTTTTGAAACATTAATAATGCGTAGTATAGTTTTATAAAATCTTGATTTAAATGCAGTTTTTGAATCGTCAGTTGAGCTATGTAGATTAAGTAAATTTACTCATTGATCAAATGAAAGTGTTATAGATTTTCTTGTTTCAAAATGTTTTCATAAAAGTTTATGATTTTGTAACGTACAGTACTACGTTTATAGTAAATATTGCTTTATTTGCAATTTGAAGAGATTGCAAAAATGTTAGCACATGTTAAAAAATGCGTCCTTATTGTTGTACATTAAATTATATTTCAGTTTCTTATTGTTAGTATTAAACACAATTCTTCGCATATCCAAAGCAGGATTAATAATTATTTTACATAGACCGAAAATATAAATAGCTATTTAACATATGCTCCTTAAAATAAGTATAGATGTTCAACTCAAGAAAACGTAAATGGTTAAACGTAAGTTAAGAATGCATAAATTATTGAAAGCTCTATTGTTAAAAAGAGTGATC
Source organism: Latrodectus geometricus (assembly GCA_026290005.1). NCBI lineage: Eukaryota > Metazoa > Arthropoda > Arachnida > Araneae > Theridiidae > Latrodectus > Latrodectus geometricus. The sequence continues at coordinate 16,041 of JAPDSC010022368.1, read as the reverse complement.
TAATAGTGAATAAAAAACTCTTTGATAGTTCCCTCTCTTTAACAACAGAGCTTTCTAATAAATTATGCATGTTTAATAAAACACGAAACTCCATTTAAAATACAATAATTTAAGAGCAAAAAATTTTTTAAGTAATTTAATCATTGCCAAAACATGTCCATCGTTTTAAAAAAAGAATAAGAATTTCTATTGTTTTTTAGATGCATATAAATAATGGATTTCAATAAGTATTTGTTTAACATAAAAATATCATAGTGAGAAATATTTGACAAAATATTACTTTAATTTGTAATTTTGTTAAAATGTATAGAATAAATAAAAATATTTCTATTTTGCATTTTAATGGCATATCAATTAAATTTTCTTAAAATTATTTTGGAACAATTTGCTAATACGAACTGTAAGTATGTAAAGTAATTGCTTAATAGAACTTTGATTAGTTCTTTTAAAAGTAAATAGTTCTTAACTAAATTAGAATATTCGGGTATACTAAAGCTAAATACTTGTAAATTTGAACTGTAAATATAAACATAAGGAAAACATTACTCACCTAGATTTTATAGAGAATCTTGCGGTTAGCAAGGAGACTTGCTTTTTACCCAGTAATGCATTAGACGAGTAAGATAAAAATAGTAAGAAGTCCTCCTCATGCTACGAGACCGAAATAAGTTTCATTTGAGAGTGGGGAAAAGAATTGATAAATGTAACTTAAAAAGAAACTAATTCTTTTGTTCTTTTTTGGCACATTATTCTGTCATTTGGCAAAGATATACAGCAGAGCTTTTGCATTGTCAAATCATAAATTATTCTTCCCAACAGTTTTGATGACTTGCATTATTTCATGTTATGAATGGATTAAATAAGTTTAGGTTTACTCAATATTCAGATAAGATTATTTTTATTCAGGTATTACTCAATATTCAGGTAAAAAAAAATCATTTTTATCCTTAAAACAAGTGTGTGGATATGACCATCGTGATTTGTTCTCATCTTCTTTCCAAAATGATATCCCCACTATTATTAAAAAGCTTAAGAAAAAATGTACTACACAAAGGTTAAAAATTACCAGGTATTTTTTTTTACCATGTTGTTATTTAACATGATAGTTGTATTGGCTAATCCATGCAAATAAGATTTGAATGGATTATAAAATTGCATGGGTATCAAATTGAAAACTGTTTTTAATTATTATGAAAACAAGTCCTTATAAGTTGTATTTTCAAGGGATTCAAAGATTTCACGAAAAATAAACTTTCCTGAGTTAGTCTTTACACTGTGTATTATAAAAGGGTTAAAATTTAGTAGATTTTTTATACTTTAACAAATGCCGTAGGTGAAATATAACGTCTTATAATTTATAATATATATATATATCTTTCGTCTTATAATTTATAAATTTATGACTTGAGAGGAATCCTTTTAGTCAAAGTCATAATTATCTCATACTAAATCTGGAGCTATATAAAACAAAAATAGAAATTTCGTATGATCAACAAGATAGTCTGTTACAGGTTTATAAAAGTAAGCTGAGTTTGAAAATTTCATTACAGGAAAAAAATTAACAAAAACTACAATTATTTACAAAAGCTTATCACATGACAATGAAATCAATAGAAAAGTTAACACAAGAGATAACACTCAAAATCTTAATATTTTTTACCTTTGAAGCAATTCACTAAATATTTTAACTGAAAATATTTTCATGAAACAAATTAAACAAAGCATAAGACTAATCAAAAGCAATTACTAATTATGGATATCTTAGATTTTAAAACTATAATTTGAATATCTACACATCAATTACTTAAAATAGCAATTACTTCAAAAATTTACTATATAAAAAGTAGTTATCATTTTAAGATTTTTCTATTAAAATTTTTATAAGGATGATTGAGATAAATAGTAAAATATTTTGTTGGGAAATTAAAATCAATTTAAGTGAGCACGTACAATTATTCATCTTAAATGAAATTCATTTGACCAAAAAAATGAATGTTTATTTTCATTTTAAGCAATTGATTGCAAGAATTCAGTAAACTATGTTACAAAAGTCTGAAATATGCAATACAATGAATGATATCTGTCATTGTAGGGAATGAATCTATTGAAAAAAGGGATGTTGAGAATAGGAATAACAGATAATATGATACTCGTGTTCTCTTACTTACTCAGTTTTACATAACAGGGATTTGCATTGTACCTTGATCACACTAATTTCTTGTTTGTTGATACCTAAAATTTACAATCGCTAAAAGTAATTCGACTCTTAAAAAATGTTTTAAGTATTTCAAATTTTCACATCACATTTTAATGAAACAATCCAATCAGAAAAATTGCAATAATTATTTAATTAGAAATATTTATTCTTAAAGAAAAGTTCTATGCAGATTAGGAAATAATCAATTAGGAATAATGTAGCTATGTTCATTTGTCATATGTCATATACTGATATGTGATAATCCAGAAGATTCAGGACGTATTTTAATAGAGACGACCAATTAAAATTTCAGCATATATTTTTTTACCTAATTCATTCGATAATTTTTTAGTTATAGAAACAATTTCGAATTAGAAAATAAATGTTAGTAAAACTATTTCTGATCGTCAAGGTTTATCACACATCTGGTAACAGGTATAGTCTGTAGAAACCAAATGGGATTGATGAGAGTGATTTCCATAATTATTACGATCATATTTATTGTGTCACTTGGTAAAAGAATAAGCAAAGCTATTATGTGTCGAAGACTCCTACAGAAGAAAGATTTGGATTCATTTATCACGTATTTGTGTGTTCTACCAAAGGTATACCCATATCCAGGTTATCCTAACCTTGATTGTAAGATTAAAATTATGTCATAAATTAATTATAATCCCTCTGATTAGTGCACCATTTTCTTCAGAAGTGACTCCAAAATTACCTTGGAATCAAATGGTAAATATGTAAGATATAATGAGAACAACGTACTCAAGCAAGGAATTACTATACATTTCTCGATAACAAGTGTCAAAACTATTGTCCAGTGGAATTTGAATTGTACATTGCTTCCCGCAGTACAGATTGTTTTAAAAAAGATGTGGAGTATCACATCTTTGTCGAATCAATGTGAAAAACGAAATCTTTCAAAATGATTCCACAAAAATTAAAGACATGGACTATAAGTACTGACTTTCTTACTTTTATTGTATTCTTACATAATTAATCTTAACAAATATGAATTTATACGATTCTTTTATAAGAAATCGTATTTTTAATTGTTAATAAACATGTATTGAAATATCATAATTGATTGTCCATTATCAAGATATAATGTTGTATGATTAAAACAGTTTTCATTTACTATAAACAGTGAAATTCAAAAACAAATATTCATCATAATAAATATAATTAAGTCTCAATTTAAAGTCAATTATATTTTCATTTCAGATCCAGTAATTAAAATAACAAAATAAAAGCGTTATAAAAAAAACCAATGTAAGAAACATTCATGTTGTTAAAAAGATTTTTCCTTTAATGTAATGTCAAGTTAAGGAAAGATTAAAAAGTTACTGTGCTCTTTAAACTCAATCAGATTATGAAATTAACTAAATAATTGTTATTTAAACACATGTTTAAAATTGAGAGAGTGTAAAATCTAAAAACAAGTCACGCAGTGAATCATAAAAACTTAAAAATGATTTGTTAAATAAAAATATTAATATTTAGAAATATATTGTATCAAAATAGCTTAACATAGTTTATTGAAACTATTTCTCAGCTGATATAACTATTTAATATTAAATTACTTGTAATTATTAAAATGATACAAATTTTTAAACGATAAGTAAGACTGTATAATGTATTATATTCAATGCTGGACTCTTTAGAAAATGCGAATAAATTCATCCAATTCTTAAGACATTAAGTTAGTAATTGTCGGTATGTATACCTATTTTTAAATCAAAACGGAAATTCTTGTTGTAATTTTGAGCTTTCCACAGAGTTAAAACAAATCGTGAATCAGATTCAGTTTGCTTGGTATAGCTTTGTAAAAATGAATCCAAATTTCACGAATTTAATTTCGGCAATTTATCGTGATATTTAAATTAACTGATTAACTTTTAGTATCCAGTTAATTATAGAACACAATCCAATACAGCATGTGATATGATGATAACTTACATCCTATTAAATAGCTTAGCATTGTTAAACATTAATGCCACATATAATTTAGAAAGTATCATTATAGTTTGAATGTTTATGGAATTTTTGACCATTTAAATATTTTACTAATTAATTTTTAAACACACCAGAATAAGTCGTGCTTTGAAAACATAATTTTCAGTAGTTTTCGGCATCCCATATTCAAGCAAAAATATCTATTAGGATAAGTTCATATAAATTTCTATAAGGGATAATCGTTGCAGATGAATATTATAGTATTATAAAATCCTAAGTTATACACGAGTTTGTAGAGCACATGCCAATATTTGTGTTCCTCTTATTACAAACCAAAATAAATATTTCCAGCCTAACATGAGGTCTCCGAAATATTTTTCTTTTAATATTTGCTATTTTCAAAAATTATAATTTTATCAAAAATAAATTGGACAAACTGAACATAAATATTTATTTCTATGACTTTATTTCATTTACTTTACATTACCTACAATCACTAGGCAGTTATTCTCTAAAAAAGATCTAACTTATAGGTTTTCAAGTCATTTAGCGTAACTATTTCTATATAATGTAATTCTTAAAAATATTTTCACACTAGGAAATAAATATAATTATAATGCCTCCAATAATTATTTTTAAAGTGATTTCTTCGTTTGGAAATAAAAATTACATAATTAATCACTGATTAAGTAAGTTTTGCAAGTCAAGTTAACTGTTTCGAAAAATAGAAACTATAATCCTATTTCAAATCAATTTACAAACTATACCAAACATCAGAAAAATATAAAATCTTGTTGTAGACTCAACATATGAATGGAAATTATTTTAAGAAGAAAAATGAGTTATCGCTTCCAAAAGGTGATTTATTATGGATAAAATGTAATTTTTCAACATCTCGTAGCATCTGCTACAAACCCTAAAATACATTATTTGCTTCTTCGCCATTTGGTGCTAAAAACAGATTAATTTCATGACTTTATTAAATTTAAAATTTCGTAGAGCAATAACTAAATGTATTGTTTTGTCAAAACAATGCAATTAGTTATTGCTTTACGAAACTTTCAGATTTGTAAGCATTGCAATTAATGTTAAAAACTTGGAAAATAGTGAAATTTGAGAAACAATTTTGTTTGCCTGTATTTGGTAAGGAAGAAATAATTATCTTTCCAGTCACACTTAAGAAACGGTAACTCTTTAAGGTAAAAGTGGGTTTAACATGCAATTTTTAGATCAGAAGCAGAATTTGTTGTATGAAGTCACTTTCTTATGTGACTTCAATTATTTTAATTGAAGTCAATTAAAAAAAAGTGGCTTCAATTCCAGTAAATATCATGCCAACATCGTGATAAAAACAAGACTGATCAAACGCACTTCAAATGGGACAGAGCAGGGAATATTCACGAATGCCAATTTGGAATTTGTTATTTCGGGTTGACTAGAAAACTGATGGCGTAACTTGTTTCTTTTGCATCTAATATTAGTCTAATGCCGATATTTCATTTTGAGCAACTCCCATAGACTTAACATTACGTGACGTCACAGCTCGATTTTCGGCAACTCGAGCACATCGTCCAATGAATGTTCGAGATTTCTATTAGGTTTGCTATAAGTAAATAGCTGTTTTACTAGATTTATTAAAAGATCGCTTTTCTGGCTAACATTTTTAAGGTTGCCATATTTTACTCTGTAGGTGTCCAGTTTTCATGATGAATTCTTATTTGGGAATTTAATTTGTAGCCAAAATTTGTTTACATTACGCTATCTTGCTATTGTTTCACTCAATTTTAGCGTTTGAAACTTCACGTTTAGAATGATCAAGAGCTAATATTTGTCGACATGAAAAGGAAAATATCTGGTTAAAAAATTTCTTAAAACTTTTGTGTTAATTTCCTAAATAAATAATATTATCAAGGCCTTAAATAAATAATATCAAGATTCCTTAAATAAATACCGTATTTTCTTGTATATAATCCGCGGATTATGTGTAAGCTATTTTTGAAATATTAACTAATATTTAATTTGAGTTTTAAGTTCCCAATAAATTTACAGCAATCTTGTAACTACTTATTTTATCCAATATACTGCTTCTATTCAGTATTTGCCAACAATTATATATCAAATCAAGAAACATATCTTAAACCCATTCAATTACCGTATTTTCCTGTATATAATCCGCGGATTATGTGTTTAAAAAGTTCCGAATTTCGTTGTGCGTATTATACGCCGCCGCGGATTATCTGATAAAAAACATTCTCCATCAGAAAAGCTTACAAGAAAGTTTTGAAAGAAATACTCTTTATATTTCATAAAATAAATAACAAGTGGTACCAGGACACACCTGAGTTATTTGCGACGCTTTTTTCCCTTTTACTCGAAAAAACGGCCGTGCGGATAATACGCCGCTGCGGATTATATACAGGAAAATACGGTAATATTATCAAGACCTAAATAAATAATATTCTTTCCTTAAATAAATAATATTATCAACACCTAAAACAAAACATGTATTTCATTATACGTTCTTTGTTTTAATTTAGTAAATTTATATTGGGAATCTGAATTATCCCATATATGAGGCTTTACTCTTATCATTTCAATAAAATCAATTTCCATTTCTTTTGTCCATTCAACACAGATATTTGCCATTTTCAAGTATATATATTTATCACATGCACTCATTAACAATAATGAAAACATGTTATTTCTTGGCATCTTATTGTTTCCGCTTGGTGAAAGTAAAAGACAACACCAGTTCCGTTGATCATCTATTGGCGATCGAATTGCTCGAGTTGCTGCTGCATGCACAAAAAAATTGCTCATTTTCGGCAATTCATAACACCAATAACTTTCATTTGGCATAAAATTTGGCGAAAACTTGGCAATGATCAAATTTCAAATGCTCAGCTGTAAAACAATATCTGAAATATCATTGGACGACGTGTCCGAGTTGCCCAAAATCGAGCTGTGACGTCACGTAATGTTAAGTCTATGGGAGTTGCTCAAAATGAAATATCGGCAACTCTAATGTAATAGGGGCTTAAAGAATTAAACTTTCTAGGTTCAGTGGCATTCTTTATTACCTTACAAAGATATGCGCATCAAACTTGAAAAGGAAATTGCCTCAGCTATGCAAACTTTAATATAAACATTTTGTTCTGGAAAAATACTAACTTTTTTAATTTCGAAATCAAATATTTAGAAAAATTCTTAATCACCATTTTTGATATAATCATACGTTTTCATAAAAGAAAATATACATTGAAGTTATTAAAATCATAAAACAGCCATTCAAATTCAGATAAATAGTTAAGAGCAATTTTTCTCGATACTTAAAGAAGTCAATACACACTGCTCTAGACACACAAAATTAAACACAAAAAAAAAGAATAGAGACAGAGAGAAATTTATTTAGCAGATAATATTACACAAAGATCAAATGATTGAAATTACAGCAGCTGTTGAAGTGAAGATGATAAGAAAATCAGTAGTTAATGCCATTGTTAACTACAATCACAGCCACATTCCTCAGCATAAAATCAAAGAAGCTTTGAATGTATTCTTGAAGATAAATCCTATGCGGCTTTCACTTACTGTAAAAATTTATCTAGTGTGGCAGCGGGTGGTGTATGCCCAGCCAGTACTGCAAATATGGACTATACATTTTCGATTGGTGATAAATCGATCGAACAAATAAGCTAGCAAAGTAATTCAGTCATGGGAAAAATACTCTTGAGTATATTATATTGCTCACTGCGTTTTGTTGGCCATTATCCTGTTGGAATATGGCCAGCATTCAAGGTATAGGAGGACCATGGACTCCAAAATCTCAATGATATAGTACTGACAGTTCAAGGCAATGCTTACTTGAGGAATGTGAAATCCAATACTACTCCAAACCATGATATCGGGTTCCGGACGAGTGTTGTTTCACCAGCATGTTTCCCTGCACCTAACTCAGAATTGGGCTGTACCAGTTAAATAGAAGCAATTGAGTCGGATTCTGTAATTTAGAAGCAAGGATAAACAAAAGACCCTAAATACTTAACTGATACCCAGAGGAATTATTTCAATTGGAGAACATTACTACCATGACCTATTTAACGTGCCCTAGCCACCTTTAGTGAACAGGAGGGATTTTCAGTTAAATCGGGATTCAAACTTCCAATAATAAGAATGACCTCCTAACCAATAAGACCACCGCAGCCTTGACAGGAATAGTGTGGTGATGCATAAGAAAAAGTCTTGCTTCACAAGTGCCAATGACTTTACAACTTCACACCTCTTTTCGTAAGAGCAGCAAAGTGAAGCATCGCTTGCTGCAAGCAGCGACTGAGTTGATACAGCTCCGTATGTTGGGGACGTGTTCATGTTAATGTGTGGCGTCCAGTCTTTCCATAGGAATGGCATGGATGTGGAGATAGTGCCAGTTTAAATGCCGACCCCTTCAACTAACCGTGGTTTAAAATTACGAAGTTATTGTTAATAGGCAAGTATTCTAAGGCCGTTAAGCTTAGCTACAATCCGGAGTCTACATACATACCATAGTTATACTGTAGCAAGAGAACACATACAGCAATGTATGTAGTCTCTTGCAAAGTTATCTCTAGGCCCAAATTAGACCATCATGGTGTTGCAGACAAAAAAGAGATTTGTCAGTAAAGAAAGTTTCTTCCCTTTGTCCATATCCGTCATCAGCAATCAAACCATTGACGGCGCATACGCTTGTGGTTTTCAAACAAGAATAAATGAAGCAATGGACACGTGTTTAATTCTAACTAAAATGTGCATAAAACTTCATTCATCTGCAAACCATGTCAAATGATACATGTAAGCACAGGATAATGCATAACAGACTGGATCTGTCATACTATGGTTCGAGATTCGGTTGAGTAATCCATTACTCTCAGCATACAATATGCCTTCACCAGTGCAATGGTGCAAAGAAGTAATTGCAATCGATCTCTCCCGATTACAGCAATTAGATCCGCATCAGTTATTTAGTTTCGCCCAAGTATCGAGTAAATTTCAGCTTTGAAATTTACTCAATACTTGGACGAAACTAAATAACTGATGCGGATCTAATTGCTGTAATCGGGAGAGATTGATTCCTCGAAATTTCAGCTTTGAAATTTACTCCAAGTCTTCTACGATGCATGGTTAAAAGTCTACATAAAAAAGGCAGGGAAAACAATTGTTGTACTTCAGATCGGCAATCTCATCTCCCTTAATACGGTGCTTGCAAGCAAATGGCACCATTGACATTGTAGTAGAGCTCAAATGTGACACTCTAGGTACATTAAAGAATCAATTTATTAATTATTTTGCAATTTTTTATGGATGAAAAAAACATGTTTCAAATGTAAAACAAAATGAGATTATTCAGACCATGTAGGTTTACTTTTTCCCCTTCAAAAAACTATTAATAAATTCTAATTTACTTAAAATTATATAAAATTTTTCAGTTATACTTTACTTTCAAATCATAAAACCTCTAAAAATGCTTAAATAGTAAGGATTAACTTATAAAGTTCCTCTACACAAATCTAGATCCAGACAGTTACAAGATTTATTTTTATATTATTACAGCTAAATTTTACACTCAATATATACTGCAAATCATGTACTATATTTGACAGTATTTTTGTAAACATGTGAATCAATAATTTAAAGCTGTTAACTAGATTGGAAACTAATATATTTGAGAAATTTCGCCTCAAATTTTCACATTTATGTATTTAACTATGCCCTATTTTACAGTGGTTTTTATTCACGATAACATATTTTCTTAATAAACTCTGAAAATTTTACTCGAAAACAACATCTTATGAATTTATCTTAAGCAGACTAGCTTGTTAAAATCTCTAAGCACTTATAAAATCTAATATTAATACCAGTACCTCAAAGGAAAAAGATACTATTAATATTCAATTATTTTGCATCCGTTTCTACTTTACTTATCAGGAATATATATTTTGTTGTTGTTTCAATGGATAAATAAAAATTAAAAATGTTTAAAAGAATTAAATATTTTATTTTTTAAATTATTGTATTGTTCCCATAACATACTTATTCTCATTGCATCACATATTAATTCTTATTTAAAATGTTCATTTAAATTCTCAAACTTTATTTTGAAGCGATTTCGGTATTCTAAAAGAGATATAGAACATTGTTTTTATTCATATTCCAATATTTATCTATAAACTTTAAATTTAATCTTTGAATAGATGAGTGATAATAGCATTGAAAACTAAATATTTAAATAGTATTTAATAGCCATCTTCATTAATTTCTAATAAAAGTAATGAAGATGCAATTTAGAAGGAAATACTTTATTAAAATTAAGCTGTTTTTAAAATTCTTCCTCCATATATCAATAGGAATAATACAGCAAATAATTATTTCTTATTTGCTATAACTGTAACTCTTCTCATTTTATTTAAAATGTTTTCTACAGAAATGCAAATGTTTATATTCACCAATGGCGGTTTTGGCCTGGTTTTTTAATTTTGAAGTCAGGATATTCATCTATTAGTTTATTTAACATTCATGTCATAATTTTTACTCAGTTGGTTAAACTTAACAATGAAAAATGTCTATTTATTTTTAAAAATGTTTAATAAGACTATATTTTCTTTCTCATCTAACTCATTTTAAAGTATTAGAAATTACTTTGAATACTTTATTTAGGGATTCAACTAAACACGCATAATCTTTTAATGATAATTCATGCAAAACAATTTATTGTCTCTTTGAAATAACTTTGAATTTTGTGTATTAATTTTCAATGAAATTTTTGAAAGTTATATATTAACTAGGTCTATTTTATAAATAATTAAAAAATTTCATAATATTATAGATTACCATGAAAGTAATATTTCACTGAAAATCACTATAAGGATTATTTTTTACATCACTATCAGAAAACTCACTTGATAGTGATGTAAACAGTATCCCTTTTACAGGGGAGTTTTCTGACTTAAAATAATTCTTGAATGAAAATTAATAAAAAAACATAAGCAGATTAAGATTTTTCTGGACAACTACATATTATCAGGTTACTGCAAAAAAATTTATGAGTCCACACTCTTATAATTCCTCTAACAAGTTAAAATATTTGACTAAATAATATTAGAAGTTAGTCAAAAATCTTTTGCCTGAATTATTGAACATTAACTTTTAACTGAGTATGTATTTAGCATTCAGTCTAGACGTTGAATTATATTATATTATAAATAGTGCTCCAAACTTATTAATTCCAATCTGATACTAGTAGACAACTTGTTAGACTAGTATCTTAATCAAACAATATATATCTGATTCTGGTAAGATAATTTTGCTAGACTTAGTACTCTAACATGACAATATATTTACAGTAATGAATAATGTTCACTAAAAAAGCAAAACATACTTGAAATACATTTATAAATATCTAATGCATTATAAATGCATTTTCGAAAATCTATTTTAAAACAACACTATAAACGGTAAATATGAATTTACATACAATAAATTGATCAATACTGTTTAAAAAGCTATATTTACAATCTAAATTATTTTGAACATGATCAATGGCCTCTCAATATATATATATATATATATATATATATATATATATAATATTCTTACTTCATATTACTATTCTTAATATTTATAAATATTTTTAAATTGATTTCATATAGAAAACTTTTCCTTAGGCACAGCTAAGTTAATTTTTTTCAAACGTATTTTTATGGAAGCTATAGGATAAAGACTTTTAATAACTGAATTATAGCTGATTAAAGTATGTCACATACTTTTACAGATATCAAAAATGACCTAATACTGTTTTAATTACATATTAATCAGTAGAATGTCTATATCTCGTTATAAAGCAAATTCAAAGAATGAAAAAATAAACTATGCAATTTTATCAATATTTAAAAAAAAGTGGTCCCAGATCAACAATCTGAAAGTGACTGGCTAAAATTAATAAATAAGTTAGAAAAACTATCTTGTTTAAAATGACAAATTTTTAAATTGTAAATAAAATAACAATGTGATAATAAGCTTTTGGTTTTCCTACTTGAAAATTTAGTATTATTACTATGCCCCATAACAATTTACTATAATGTACGTAATAACATCCTTGTATACAATTATTAATATACCTTTCATACACAATTCAAATATTCGATATTTAATCTGTTAAACAGAATCACCAATTTAACATTGAGAAAATTAAATTCAGTCAGTCAGTTAAACAGTCGATAAGATAGCAAAATAATAATAATTACACTTTAATGTTCAGTAAGGACTGTTTATTGTAAATAAATTTTTTTATACATTTTACTGAAAGGAGTTCATTTAACATACACATTGATTCATAACAGACAACCTCAGAGCAAGCATTTTCAGTAACTATAGGAACAATCTCTGGCACACAATTTTTTTAAACTTGTGATTATTGCACCATTTAACAATAACATTCCTTTTAATAACTAATAACAAAAACAACTAAAGAAAATATCACACTTTTATAAGTAACTATAACAAACTTTAAACATCACAGTGTTTACATATAAATACAATATTTCTCTTAATGTCCATTTCTTAAGTTCAACTTATAGCCATCCGGCAAGCAACTATCAATCTTCAACTGAATATTCGAAACATCAACAATTCGACGACCATCATGCAAATTATTCAAAATACTCATTTCATAATCAGGTATATGGAAGTCAAAAACCTGCAACAAGAACCAAACATTAATTTTGAAAATTATGAAGACTATTTCTCTCAGTCATATTTTATTTTCATTTTAATAGCAATTCTGATCAAGGTATTTGAAAATATAAAACATAAAATTTTTAATTTTTCAATAATCGAGTTCAATATTTCAGTTGAGTTAAGTCTAGTTTTATAAAATTTTATATTTTTATTAAAGTCTAATCTTATAAATAATTTTCAGTAACTTAAAAACTAAAAATATATGAATATCACTCTTGTGTATGTCTCATAGACTTGAATTTTTCTAGAATCCCTTTTTAATTTCTCTCCACATTTTCATGTTCAATTCTTTATTTTCGATTACTTTTAGTTCTTCAACCCGATAAACACTTTAGCTTTGGCCAACGTTTTTTTCCAATCAATTAGTACATAACTTCTCTTTCATTATTATCATATATTGTATCCACTGTATTTTTTTAGCTTTAATAAATCCTAATATTTTTAGCTCATAATTTAACTTTGTTTGCATGTATTTTTTTTAATGTGTACACAAATATTTTCTAAGTGTAATTTGTATCTTTGTTTCACAATACCTATGTTACAGATCCATAAGTAACTATTAATTTTGTTTAAGTGTTCTATACCTGCATTTTACAATTCCTTGAGATTAATTCAATTTAATCTCAAGAAATAGTAAAATACAGATATACAACACAAAGGATATTATTTGTAAATATTTCACTTCCATTTTTTATCTATTTATTACTGGAATCACGAATTTCATATTTTTCTATAATTTCCTTTCTTAAATAAGTAAATGTATCAGTACATTTGATAAAAAAAAAAAATAAATAAATTGAAGTTTAAATTTTTCTGTCTTCAGATTTTGACAATCCTGAATTTTATCTTCATTTCAATCTCAATTTATTTTATTTGCTTTCTCCGCGAGTTCTTTTGCTAATAAAAAAAGTGCAAATATATAATAAAATATATTGTGTTCCAAGTTTTAATTTCAGATCACAGTGAGGACATAAAACTAGTTAAAACAGGCTTAAATTTTCAACTTAATAGAGATGAACTTAAAATGATACTTTGTTGAAGAATACATATTAAATGACATTTCTATTACCTCAGAATTAATAATTTTAGCAGTTATTTTTATAAAGGGAACATTTATTTTATGACACTCACATTTTACTGAAAAAACAGATGAGCATAAATGAATACCCTTAAATATGAATTTATCATGGAAGCAATAAAATCTGAGGTACTATTTAAAATGCCTCTATTAAGTACTTTCAAACAGCATCACATATATAAATTTCCATTTCTATCACCTTGCAATAAAACTCATTTAATAATGAAGTATTTTTCATTTAGTGTATTTATTTCTATTTGTTAGCAAATTTTCCTATTAAATTATAATTAGTTTTTTCTCATAGATAATTTATCGACTTAAATTTTTAAAATGAGTGAAACTGCTAATTGTTTCACAATTTTAATTTTTTAAGAAAAACTGGTAAGAAAATTTGAGATTTCTTCCCTCAAGATTGCAGATTATCATGATTGACATTACATGAAAGTTTAATATGTTAACATTTTAAAGATACCTTTTAAAAACTCATTTCAGCACTTTATTTGAGAAAAAAATCTCAAATATTAAATAAATTAGAAAGTTCTTAAAAATGAATATGAGCACAGAAACTCAAGGAATTTTTCTATAAAAATAATTATAAAGAGAATGTGCACAATGACATACTTTTAAATCCTTAAAATTTAACACTTCAAAATATAACAATTAGTACAGCAATTTACATAAAATTATTGAACAAGTTATTTAGCAAACATTAAGCAACATTTCATAAGATAAATTATTCAAATACCAAATCGTATGAAAATCAATAGAAGAATCAAAGTTTAAAATTTAGATATTTTTTCAAAATAAGTCTTAACAATTTATTTCAATATTCAATATAAAAATTTTTTATAGATGCTAACAATAAATTTGATAAATGCACTATTATGAAAATTGAAAAGAATCACTGCTTTTATACAAGTAATTTTACCTCACAATTTTCTCGTACCCTTTCAATATGAGTTGATTTTGGTATTGTTACAGCTCTGTTCTAAAAAGAATAAAATACATCATGTATAATAAAGATTTAAAGTATAATTCTACTGAAATTGTAAGACAATATATTGAAATTAGTTACAGAATGCTAGATATTTTATTAATATATTAGTATTTATGTACTTATAAAACAAAAGGAAAAATTAGCTTTGCAATAAACTCTCTAAATAAAAATTACAAATAAGGAGAAGCTTTAATTGAAAATTAATTTCTAAAAATTTATACTTTTTATAGTTGTTTTAAAATACATATATTTTAACATTATCATAGGCGATCTCTATAAAAATTTATAAAAAATAAGGAGCCAAAATAATTTTCAGTCTTATGAAAATTAACTCTACTTTTAGGTTAATAAATGTATCTAAATATTAATAAAAAATAAAATATAGGTAACATGTAAATGAAAGTCAACGGACATCACTGGTTTATTTCTTTATTACAAGATGCTCTTTCTTTTTTTATTTTATTTTTTTTTTTTTTTGTACATTAAGATTAACTAGACCAGAACCTATAGTTAGAATTGGTTTTCAAGCCACTATGAGCATCCAACCCAAGATGGGAATTGAAAGTATGAACTGTTGAATTGAAAGCGTTCATTTGACTACCAGTTTAGTGTACGTTTTTGCACATGAGTGCTAATTAGATGGGGAACTATAGTTTAAAGTGGATTACAAAAACCCCCATCTCAATGTGAGATTTAAACCCACAAGCTCTTGAACTGAAAGATAGAATGCTAATTATTTATCTGTCAGCTGAGCATGAAATTGCTGTCAGTAAGAGTCACAAAATATTGATCCAGATCTTATGTTGCATGTATCAATTAAAATAATACATAAAATGCAATGGAAAACTAAATTATGTGGAAGAGAAATGTTGTGAACTTATATACATTCATGAATGTATTTATTTCTACAAATGATCTTCGATTTTGTAACATTTTTAAAAATTCAACTTTCTAAATATTTTCATTGATAGTGAAAATATGTTCCCTCATGCAAAAATTCAATACACTACAATATCCAGTATAATTCACTTAACGTTCTTG
>JAPDSC010022367.1:65386-95784 GCA_026290005.1 Latrodectus geometricus | reverse complement strand
TGTTTAATATTTCTAAAGTCATTGTTTGAATTTTTTAATTGGGCTATAAATATAGCATTTAAATATTTCATGTCACTATAACAGTTCTTCTTAAAATAATGGTACCTATATGTGGTTTAATGAAGAATTAAAACATTTTTAGTGATATTAAACCACACTGTGGATTTATATTTATTTTGTTTATTGATTTTAAAAGTTAAATATTATAGAAACAAAAGCAGCAATTGATTTTTGCAAAACACTTTTGCCTAGATTAATTTTGTAAATAATAACATCTTATTTGAGAAAAAAATCTATCTATCTATCTATATATATATATATATATATATATATATATATATATATATATATATATATATATATATATATATATATATAGATAGATAGATAGATAGATAGATAGATAGATAGATATAAATCAAATAAGTCCTTACTTATATTTCTAAATAATAATAGTATCCAATAATTTATGATGAATGTTTAATATTTATAAAAGGCATATATATTTATATATAAATGTATTTACTTCTGCATAAGAATGTAACATTCATTTATAAAATATATTGTACAATATTGATATTTTATTGATTTACATATATATATAACAGTGCTTACACATCGCAAAAGTTTTGACATTAAATTCATAAATATTTGCAAATAGCTATAAAATCTATAAATTTGTAAGTATTTGTCGTGCATCAGTGAATATCTAAATATATACAAATAATACCATATTATCACACAAAGTAATTCCTGCTCCTTTTGTCAAAGTTTCATTTGTATATTAAATATCACTACATTTTTGACGCAACGTCAAGTCTAGACGAGGTGAATAACTCATTTCTCATTAATAAGTAATTTAAATTTTACGGAAACGTCATCCACAAACCCCACCTGGTCTTTACTTTTAATACAGTTAATATGTGAATTCTTCTCCAATTTTAATACTCTAATAGGATTTAATCAAACTAGTGAACGCAGGTTACCTGCTTGGTGGCTGTTCATTTTCAGTGTCTGTCTACACGTTATTATAATTCAAATTTAAAGTCCTCCCCCTTGAGCAAAAGTGTCAACTAATCCAGCAGATAAATTACACGCGAAATCCTTTTCGATAGAAATATATAATAGTCATACTATATATTAAAGCTTTATATGGTATGACAATCCAGTGGATTTAAAATACAGTAATTTATTTTCAAATCAGAATTTTGTGGCTTCTAAAGTGCGTGAATTCAGGCATCCACGCTTGGAAAATGTTACAAAATTAAGGCTTTAATTTTATTATTGTTACCTGTGGTATTATTATTTTAATTTTTATTGAACATTCAGGTATATAAAACGTTTTATACAAAAAAGCTGGATTTTATAGAAATTATTTGTTAAACCAGAAAACTTAAATATTCTTAGACTTTAGAAATCTTAAATAAACTTTAATTTTATCATTTTTTGAAAATTTTGGATTTTAATAATTCTTGTTTTTCTAATTTTTGTATGAAAAATCAAAAAACAAAAAAGCAAAAATATATGTTTAAATTCAGTTTTAAAATAACGCTTCAATATTTTACTCTGCTAAATTATAGTTTTAAGAATTCTATAATCGTAGAATTTCTTGGGTTATAAAAATAGCAAAATGTCAATTATAATTAGAATGCATTTTCGAATTTCTTTTTAATAGGTACTTACATTTTATTTCATTTTCAAACAAAGATTAAGTAAAATAATAGATAGACTGTTGTAAATACATATTCAAATTTCAGTAACTATACACATGTCGCTCCAATTTATATTTTAAAATTGCATAGAGGACGACTTTTAATGATAGTTGATTATATTCAAGTATCACAAAAGAGAAGACCTTCAAACAATCGCAATCATAAGTGTGAATGCAAAAGAATAAGATAAATATTACCTAATAGAGAGTCCATTAGTACTATTTCTGACAAGGAAAACATTTTATTGATAAAAGAGTAAAGGGCAAAAAATAGCAAACTACCGATCACGTACAAAGACAAATGTGTAATTAAAAAGCAAATGCTTACCCATATCAGATTGTCCAACAATAGTTGAAATCGTATCCAGTCTTTCTACATTCAAGATTTCTATCCTAGTACTAGGCCACACTATGAACCCTTTTGAATTATAATTTGATATCGTTTAAGAAACAACTTCATAGTCGAAGATTTTTTGGAAATTATATTTTCGAAATAATGTAATGAACAACGAAATTTTTTAAAGATATACATTCAAAATTGTAATTTAGCACCATATAACGAATAGAGTAACAACTGTAGAATGTTTTATACCATTAGACCAGAGGCCTGATTTTCAACTGTCCCAAATGAGAAAAACTGCCAAGCATCAACCTTTATAGAAGCACATAAAGAGAAATTTAAAATGCAACAATGTTTAACAATAGTTGAAATCAAACTCTTATCCAAAAAGCACTATCTTTCAACTTTCTCTCATACATATATAGCTCAGAAAACGAGCCCAGAACTATATCTTAACGTTAACGGGTTTGTCATACTCAACCACCACCAAGCACTTCATAATTTTAAGCCATAGTCAGATGATGAGGTCACATCTAAGCTGACATACTCCTCTCCATTCCCACGCCACACCAGCGAAAGGCTTTGGACGTCACAGATTAACGTGGATGCGTCCCCAAACAATGTAGATTTAGCAATCAAAATGAGGGAGAATGTGGTCACTGTCCCAATCACTGCCCATGACAAATGTTGCTTCATTTTACCCTACACAAGCTCAGTTTGTACAACAAGCCCATGATTTGAATGTACAAACAATATTTTGACATCGCTTGGTGTACATCTTAAGCTATTAAAAAAATTTGAAAATTCATTGCACATTAGCCTACTAAGAAGAATTCTCATAGTCCAGTGAGCCATATTGCAAAAAAAGAAATTACAAAATACTTAAAATCACTCTGAAAAAATTGTATGCTGAAAGTAAAAGCAAAATATCCAATTGCCGTTGCTCAATAGTTGCAGGAATCGAATCCATGACTTCTCCTTTAGAAAAGTTTGATCTCATAATATTTAAAATCATATTCTGCATGGTAAGTTAGGTTGGATATTTGCGATTACTTTCTAACGGTCCATTTCTAGGTTAGGTTAGATTATGACAGACATTTTTGGAGCTCTATGCTAGTATGCTTGTAGCTCACATTGAAGAGGATAACTAGAGATGATTTTTTTATACAAATAAACACACATGCCATAAGAACGCGTTTATAGGGTAGGCAACCATTCATACAAGGAAAGGACAAAGACAGGAGAGAGAGAAAGAGAAAGTACTTCCATGCCCGAACTGAGATTTGAACCCAGATCTCCCTATCCGCAGTCAGTCTCACTGATCACTACATAGAGTAGGTGGCCCCTCCATTTCTACAAGCCAAAGCTAATGAAAGTAGCCAACTCTCTCCTAAATTTGGGTGAAGTTCACATGAATAGATCGATAACTTATCCAGCACTCTCTTCATGATACGCCAGTGAAGAGCAATGGAATACTATTTTGAGATAAGAAATGTTCTCACTATTACTTCACATTAATTACTGCATTTCATACATTTCGGCTGTTCACTCCTTGAGTCATATTTTTTTTCAAATTAAATTTGGTAAAAGACTTTGCTTTAATTGTCAAAATCAATATGATTGAGAAAAATGAATCTACCAAAATATCATCATCAGCTTTTCTAAAATTCCTGTTTAAAAATGTTTGTCTTCTTAATACAAATCTATATTAATAAAAGCAAGTGTAATGTGTCTGTCCGTCTGACCGAGCTCTCCAGCC
Source organism: Latrodectus geometricus (assembly GCA_026290005.1). NCBI lineage: Eukaryota > Metazoa > Arthropoda > Arachnida > Araneae > Theridiidae > Latrodectus > Latrodectus geometricus. Next base: position 91,974 of record JAPDSC010022367.1, on the reverse strand, counting down.
AAATCTATCGCACGCAGGGACCTGGAATTTTTTACACGGAAGCACAAGGGGGCTGGCCACCAGACCTCGAAGCCCGATTTTCGATTTTTGAATTAGAAAAATTTAAAAAAAAATTATTTATAAAACTTCTTCTCCAGATCGCTGCTCGCCAATAGCTGATTCCGGGGTTATAGATAGATAATAAAAGCAAGTGTAATGTGTCTGTCTGTCTGTCTGTCCATTTGAAATTTGTTCGTTACCAATGTCAAATTATGGTAAAACTATACTTTAAGGTGGCCCCTTGGCAAACATGGCGATTTTTGTTTGGCTATCGTTTTTATTGGCGATTTTTGTTGCACAGACAATGAATTCCCCTGTTGCTATCGGAATATGATTGGGGTTTGCCCGGCTTGGCGATCAATCGCGATTACAACTTTGCGAGAATCAAAGAGGCACCATAAAGTATATTCCGAATTTGAATGTTGTTAGCTTGGTTGTTTAAAAATGCCGCCATTTCCCCTATTTTTACATGATTGTTATTAACTGGAAAAAAAGAAATAAAAGTTTCATTCATTTAATGTCGCTGAATTCGGATAACTATTCCCTTTTTGACTAAAAATTTAGTCAAAGGCAACCTCTATGATTATAATGATTTCTTTTACTGAAATTCGGAAAGTTTTCATCATTCTCACTTACAATATGAAATAACTTTAATTTGAATCGAAGTTGATCTATAACGTAGTAAGTTTCATTGAATATAAATTTATGTTTTGATTGCTATCAATATTAAATCCGACATAAATTTTGAAACATGGAATATTATTGTATTAGTCTGCAATAATATAAACATGTAAGAAGTACAACAGCGGTAAGTTATGATAGGAACCATTTTCCTATTAACTGAGAAACTAGCGCCCTCTATTCCAAACTTTACAGAAATTTCTAGACGTTTCCAGAAGTAAAAATTGTTACAGTTATTTAAAACTGTAAAGGCTGGTTTGAACATCCACGTGAGAAGGTGCTACGTGGATATGATACGCGAGTGAAGTGAGACAATTTGCAGAATTTCACATTCTAATTTTGATTTGATAAGCTGCGTTACTGTATAGTTTACTTAAAGCAAAAAATTCATCACATATTTTCATTTGAATATTTAATTCCCGTGGGAGAAATGGATCCTAAAAAGCCTGAAGAGAAACCTGGTGAGAAAAAACCCGGACAGCCTGATGATAAAGGAGGAAAACCAGGAGAAAAGAAACCTGGGGAAGAAAAAACTCCACCTACAAAGTAGAGGATCAGCTTTTATGGAAGAATAAAAAAAAAAAATGAAGCCAAAATTATGAGTGAGTGATAAAATGTTATTATATATATTTTAGAGAATAACTTATAATAATCAAGATGAAATCTTAATTTTGCATTTTAAAATTTGGACTTTACTTACCCTTATAATTTTTTCCGCCTTTAATAATTTCGGTTAATTCCCAGTGAACGGTACGCTCCTTATACGGTACGCATATATACAACGGTAATCATATATACAATTATAATTAATTGTATATAATAATGTATAAAATTATATTATTTGTATAAAATAATATAATTTTATATTATATAATGATATTAATTGTATATTCTATAATTATATTAATTGTATAAAAATAGCGTACCGTACACTGGGATACAGCCAATAATTTCTTTTTATCCCTTTTAAGTTATAAGTATGATGCTTTTTGTTTATCGTGTTTGGAATTTTATATTGTTAAACTGGCTGATTGTGTATGTGTGTATTATAAAATTAATTCCATATTCTTTTGTTGGTTAAATTGCACTTTAGTTCCCCTACTTCACCAACTCGCGAATTTGATGCGCTTTTTCACTCATGCTCATTAATTATCCTTTTGTTTTAGTCTTTTCATTGGTCGCTAATTAAGTTTCACTTTGAAATAGCCGTAGAATTTTCGCCATGGCATCGGCGGTTTTGAAAAGGCGCCAAGTAGGGGACCTAAAGCGCATTTTCACCTATTAAGGACTTTTTCTACAACGGATCTAGATATTCATTTGCATTATGTCGAAAAATTGTCATCAGTGTTTTGAATCTTAGGTTAAAATGTGCTTTAGGTCCTTGGCATGAATAATTTTAGTTGGTTATAAATTTTGTCATTCTTGGTAATCCTACTTTGATACACTAGATACGATAAACGTAACGATTTCTAGAATTCTTATTTTGCCATTTCGTTCTGCCTGGACGCTTTTTTTTTCCCGTTTGTCACCAGGTATGGGACCTTTGGTAACAAATTGAATCCTGTCTCCTAGGATTGTACCATTAATTTAATTCATTTAATGTTAATTGAAAATTTTATTTTGTAAAAATATTTTTTTTTATTTAAAATGTTTGGAAAAAACAGAAAGTTAATGATGGAAAAAGCAGAAATTTTGTGATTTTTTGTTACGCATAGTAATGCCATTTGGCGACTTTATAACTTGCACCGATGAAATGAAGAAGTACCCATTTTCATACTATATTATTGACTCAATACATTCTTCAGGAAATTCTAATTATTATTCATTTTAGCACAAACGATCTATAATAATAAAAGCACGTGTAATGTGTCTGTCTGCCTGTCTGTCCATTTGTCTGACCGAGCTCTCCAGCCAAATCTGTCGCACGCAGGGACCTGGAATTTTTTACACGGAAGCACAAAGGGGCTGGCCACCAGACTTCGAAGCCCGATTTTCGATTTTTGAATTAGAAAAATTTTAAAAAAATTATTTATAAAACTTCTTCTCGAGATCACTGCTCGCCGATAGCTGATTCCGGGTTTGTACCAGCTCCTTTTGAGAAACAATTCTGGCGACCATCTTTTGGAAAATTTTCCGTTTAAAATATTTAGGATATATTGTTCCTTTTTATCGACGGGGAATGTTGTGTGTGTGGGGGGGGGAAGAGAGAGAGACAGTCTACATGTCCTACACTACTATTCCTGCGCTATTCACTTATCTGCATTTTCTAAATGCACGGGCAACGCTGGGCGGGTACAGCTAGTATGTAATATGCGAAAACAGCTGCAGTGTTTTAAACAACTTACAAGTACTTCGAAGGAGAATTTAATTAGGACTACTTTAAAAGGGATTTTAAAAATTTTAATATTTTACACAATGCCTTTTTCGAAGATAATCTTGATTCTGTTTTCGAAGAGAGTGGGAGTTAATTTCTCATTAAAACTACTTTAGAAATGCTTTTAGATGCAAATGTATGGAAACCTTTACTGTAGTAAGTATTAAAACCCATAATAATTTTTATGATTTTAGTGAATATTAGCAGCACAATCATTTAATATGAGATGAGAATATCCCATCCATACAAAATCTTCAAAAAATGCATTTTTTCAGCAATTTTTTTATAAAACATTTCTATATTGTATAACCAAAAAGAAAGTATAACTGTGTGTGTACATATTGATCTTGAATACTTCATAATTTATTTCTTAATGGTTTATTTATAACAATTGAACGAATCTATTTACGAATTCTATTTCCTAATCCGATTACAGCTTCATTTCTATTCTCATCATTCTTGGTGAAGGAATAATGGTAATTATTGTCCGTTTCCTTCAAAGATTCTGGGTTTGAATCAGTATCAAAATACATGAGTTTGAATATTACACTTTAGAATATTGTCTTTAAACATTCATTCTGGTAGCTGAACATGACTCACATCATATCTAATGTTGTGAAAAGTTTTTTCTATAAATTTATTGTTTTGATTTAACACTTTATTTACTGCCACTTTTTCCCACTCTTTTTCTTCGTTTTTAATCTCATTTTGAAATATGTAACAATAATAAACAAATGTATAACATCCTTTCTGAAGACATAAAATATAACATTACTTAAAAAAGGCAAATTTCTATAAGATCTCTGTCTTTCATAAAGTATTCTCCAAAAACACTTGCATAAAAATTAGTTACTTCATTGAAAGTGCATTTACAGATATTTTTCTGCTTACCAATTTTTCCATTATCACATGATGGTAGATTAAATATTCCGCTTAAGCAAAGATCCAACATTTTCACTAACAGTGGCTGTTGGCAGAATATTGTCAAAAGGGTCCTTGACCAAAGCAAAATTAATGCATTCAACAAATTTGGACGGCTCAAGATACAGTTAGCTTCTATTTTAAGAACCATAGCCAGCCAGGTATATCTCTTATACTCATTTCATTGAAATTATTAATTTCCAATAATGTTTTATGAATTATTCTGAGTAGAATTTCTTAGAAAATATTCTGTGGAATCTTTAAAATACAATCAGAAAACATCAAAATATCGGTTATCATATTAATATTTAGTTCTGAATGAGATAGCCAGCTATCTTTTGACAACTAGACCACGATATTGTATGATCAGAGAATATGTTTCACTGTAATTTCAATAAATGCCTTAAAATCCCTTACATTTGCAGAATTATAATACCTTGGAGGATAAAGACGTATTTCTCATCTCCTGAATGCAAAGGGTTCAATATCAGACACTTTCTTTGAATGTTTCAATGATTAAACTTTCATGAAAGTTCAATCAATTTCAATATTCATTCTCTGGCTTAATCTGTGGAAACTTGATATGAAGAGGAATGTACCAGTTCATTTACTGACCTCACCATTTTACCATGGCTCAAATATTAATATAATATTTGCTATGATTAGAGTAGATTTTCATTTTTAAATAGATTAAAATGTTTTGTGATGATATGTTGTCAACATTCAAAGAGACAAAATATTGTACCGTGTGAGTTTCTGAATACTTCCAGCGATGAGTTTTTCGACGATGAAGCCTTTGATTTTTTTTAAAACAGTTTTACAATAGAAATTTTGTGGCTAATCATGTTTTAATTACTAATATTTTATATCATTAAATATTTATATTCCTGTTGATTTAAAAGTGATTTTAATAATCCATACAGTTCTACATACTTTCATACATAAAGAGAAACGAATTTTTTATATCTAGATTTTTCTAGCAGTAATTTTATTCAAATGCCCAAATATTACAAGTATTTTTATATTTACAATGTGGCTTTCTCTTGTTTCATTCAGAAAAAAACAAATTGCCTTTCTAAAAATTATCAGCAAATTTTTCTATTCCAAATCTTTTGATTGAGAGAAAAATAGCTAACTTTAAGAAACCACTTAACAATTTTGGTAACTTAACGTGAAGATTATTCTGGAATACAAAACTTTTATTTTATCGAGAAAAATAAATTTTATAAAATGAGTAAAAAATTAAATTTGTGTTTTTTTAATATAATACATTATCAATTTATTTTCAAATTTTATTTATTCAAAATTTCAAAAGAAAGGAAACAATGTGTTTAAGTATGTTTTCATGAATTGTTTATTTATTAATGGTTTGCTAAAAACAACAATATTCTCTTAAAATAGTATGCATTCTTTCATTCCTTTATACAAAATTTCAATTTGATATATATAGAGATCTTAATTTAAATCATATATATTCATAAAATAGCAAAGCCAATATTTGTCCATAAAGTATACAGATTGTATTGGTACCATTTTAAACTTAAATATTATTAAATATATATATATGTGTGTGTGTGTGTGTGTGTGTGTGTGTGTGTGTGTGTGTGTGTGTTCGTGTTCATTTAAACAATACGTTTGTCAAATATTTAATTTACTTATCTCTTATCTAGTATATCATATAATAAAGACTTCATTATTTCAAAAGGAAATGAAAAGCAAGAATCTTAGAATAGTTTTAGAGCACCCCGCCTACGATGTTGAATAAATTACTTCCATTTTAGAGTAGCAAGAATGCTTTTAAGTTTTTTTTTTTTATTGAAATCAAGCTACTCACTGTTAAAATCAAATATTTATCTATGACTAATTAATTTATTTAGCACAGGTCTTGAGCTGCTGGAATTTTTGAGTTAAGTTAAAGATATTTTGTTTAATTATATAGTATTTTAAATCTAACGCGTATTAAGCTTCCTAATTAAATTATTTAAGCTGTTTTAAAAATAATCTTTACCTAAGATAGTTATTGATAAATCATCTGTTCTGAGTTCCTTAAAATAATCATAAATATGTGTATAAACTTTAAATGGTTTACTTTATTATTTTCTAAAATTAAAATTTAAAAATTTAAAATTTTATTATTTTGTAAAACTTTTTACTACTAATAACTGTGAAAGGAAAAATTTGATTCAAAAAGTGTTTTCAAATCTTCATTATATTCTGATGAATTAATATATATAAGTTTAATTTTTGAAAAATAAATATAATTCTTGAGATATAACATGGCAGAAACACAGTCAATTTTTATTAAAGAAATTTAAAGTCTTTGATTGAAAGTAGTTTGTTAAAGAATGTAACATGAGTTAAACATGAATTTCAAAATTATGTCAACTATATAGAAAACCGGTATTTATATATCTGTGCAGACCTTATTTAAAATTAATTTATATTTTATAGATTTAAGTAATTCGCGTAAGATGAAATTCTGTTTGTGTCAAAAACTTCGAATGAATTTTCATTGTCAGTAATTACTCAAAACAATACCAGATATGACGTTTTTCAACTTTAAATATGCTGTTATGATTTTTTTAACAAGAACTAAATAGTAATAGTGTTTGTTCAAAATTGTGGCTTATTGTCAAACAATGATTATCGAATATCAATTATCTGACTTCACCGATATGTTGGTCATTGATCAAAGGGGTGATCAAGTAGATTGCTGATTATCTTTGAAAATTATCTTCAAGTTTTTTATGAAAATCAAGAACTATTGTCTTTAATATGCAGTTGTTTAAGAAACTTTGGAACATTTCAAATGTTTTTCAGTAAGAGTTTTATTGTAAAAACAAGATTCTTGTTATTATATTCTCTTTAATAAAAAATAGGATAAATTTATCAGTAAAAAATACTGATAAAATAATGAAATGTATAACTAAATGTTATACATAAAATGATATACTGTCAGTGGTTTCCTATGAAATATTTATAAAAAAATCATTTTACGTATTTATATAGTTAATGATATATCATCAGCTAATAATCACCAGTTTTTTTATTTTTAATACCAGGGATGATTTCTAAATTTTAGGGTAAAATGTTTCCTTAATTTCAGTGACGTTGATTTGAAACAATAAATGATAACTCCTTAATTAATTTGGCAAATTCTCTATAATTTATATTTAATTTAGTCACTACATTTATAATTTAGTACTTTTTTTTAGTCAATTTCATTTACTGGTAAATTTTTAATCATAATTTAATTATCTACATTCTAAAACCTCAACATAATAAAGTCACGTTAAGAATTTATAATAAATAGTATAAAGTTTGCATATTAAAGAGCTTAATATAATGTAGTAAAACCATGAACTCCTAAAACTTGTGTCAGCAGTTCATTAATTCTAAATTCTTTGTTTCGGTAATTCTGTTCACTCCAGTGATTTTTCACTCCCTATTAATTAGTTCGCCTCTAACACGTCATCTGTTCATTTATACACTTCAATAAATCACTGCTCTCTCTGTTCATTCGCTTTCTTAACATAATTATCTACTTAACATCTGTCTGTTTATTCATTTCTCCATGTTCTACCATTTTAGTTGCTTCCTCTGATACAATTAGTATATAAAAAAAACTACATAAAAATGCAGACATATTACGACATTTTCTGCTTTTTTTTATATAATTTTTCAAAACCATAGGTTTATATAATCTGTTTATTTGCTTACTATTTCTTAAGCCAATACAACATTCTGTACTTCATCAACTTATTTTTTATTTGCTTTCACAGATATACAATTTTTCATTTTATTTTACCTCTGACTCTAGGTTGGTTCATATATTTACCTCATCGAATCTCTTCATCCACCTCTTAAATCTTTCAGTTATTTTCTTAAGTCATATTCTTGGTTGATGTGTTAACCTTTACATTTTCCCATCAATGAATTCTTTTGTCAACTCGGTGAGTATAATTATTCGTTAGTTTGCTTAGTGATCTCTTCAAAACTCCTTTTTTTTTGTTCTTTAGTTCTCCATTCGTTATTATTTGACTTCTATGACTTTAAAATTTTATTCTTTGGAACTGACAATCATCCACCTATTGCCTCATCACCTTAATAATTCTCCACCAATTTTATTGCTCATGCGTTTCACGAACCATTCCTTTAATTTCATCGGTCTTTTGACTAGACCAATTTCGTCCGTCAATGACTGTCTCATCGATTCACATTCCCCCAATGACTTTTGCATCGATGAACTTCCACCATTTATTTTTGGAAATTCTATTCCTAAATTCCTACTTATTCATTTATTTGACTTGACTTTTCAACTTAATTCATTTTCGTTTCAATGATATTACACTGTCAAATACTGGACTATTCAAATCTTCAATCGTTCATTGATTGCCTGAAATTCTTTAATCGTTCTCTTAATTGTTTCAATCAACTATTTTCTAATTGTCCATTCATTAGTTCCTATACATTTTTCATCTTTTTGTTTGCCTTTGCACCATTTACTTCCAATTTATTAGTTTTTTGTTTCTATTATTTCCATTTTCAATCTGCCCATTGCTTAGGTTGTCTATTACTTGCTCCCCACCTTTATTGGCCCATTTGTTCCTTTTGATATGATACTCAAGAAGCCGATAGCTTATTATTTAGTTTGCCTCGGTTCTGTATCTTTTCATTCATTCGTTCTCGTGATTCTCAACCTGTTTGTTTCTTTATTCATCTTAATGATTCTCTGATACGTGTTTTTTATTCACATCAACAATTTAAGAATATGTACTCACTTGAATGAACATATCTCCATCTTCTCCTTTCTCTATTATTAGTTTTTAGCCTGTGTATATGCATTCCAATGTACAATAAGAGACTGAAATATAATTTTTCATTCATAATTCATTTTACAAGTCCAGTGTATGTTGCTTGCTTTTTTGTCATAGGGAATGTTTCATCAACGACTCCAAAAGTTTGTCATTTTTTCACCTCAGTTACTTTCTGATTACCCATTCATTTTTCTGAGCCGGTTTTCAGAATATTTATTCTTTCCCTAAACACTATGTTTGTATTTTTTTGTCCATACTATATATGTTGCTTGATGTGGTTTGAAATTAATTATTTTTTTCCTTACGAAGATTTCCTTTATCGTTCATTTCTCCGTTTCGATATTTTTGAAACATTATGCTCCTACAAATCTTTAGAGCTGTTTTTCATTCACCTTAACAATAGTCATACTGTTTATTGATTCCTCCTTTCTATAAATCCCCACTCATTCGTAGTCCCCAAGTGCCTTTCGTAAAATTCTGTCATCTTATTTCTATGTTTTCAATCCAATATTCATCTTATCATTCATTCTTTTGTATATCGGTCTATTTGCTTATCACTAAACATTTTTTCCTAGATAATTCAACAATTTTTTGTTCGCTTTAGGAATTATTCGTCACTTTGTCCATTTGTATCGATGAAACTTTGAGGATTAGTTTTCGCACACAAACGTGACTTAATATTTCAAACTAAGCTCTTGTTAATCTTTTGCCTCTTAGATTATTTGCTTCTTGATGTAAATGTGTACTAATTTCTTCATTTAACTCAAAGATTCTCTTCTTTTTCTGTTACTTTTCCCTATCCTATCCTTCCGTTTACATTCATAAACGTTTTTGTTTTTCTACCTCAAAGCATCTCAAAACACAAATTCGTCTATTCGTTAGTTCATTTACTTTGAAGACACTACCATTCATGTTTGTTTATTCACTTCAATTTTTCTGTATTTGATAGTTTCTTTGCTTACCATACATTTTCAATATTTTTTCTTCAATCTCAATGACTTGTTTTCATCTTTTCTTTCTTAAATTATAATCCTATTCATTTTTCATTTATTCCTTGGTTCACTATTAGTATCTACATGAGTCTCTTCTTAATGCCACTTTTCCCTTTCTTCACTTCAAATTATATTGTATTCATTTCTTTGCCTTAATGGCACCTATCCCTATTGGCATTTATCATTATTTGCCTATTTATTCCTATTATTCAATCCATTTATCCCTATTTGCCTTAATGACATTTATACCTATAACTCGTCTTGATGACACTAACCAGTTTTTCATTTGTTCATCTCTATGATACTTGGCTCACTTATTCGCTCCATAGCCTCAATGATTCTGTCACTTTTCATTCATTTTTTTTTTCAATAATTTTTTGTTGCTCATTTGCCAGTTCATCTTGATGACATAGTATCTTTTTTTTAACTTCAAAAATTTTCAGCATGTTCTTTCATTCTTCATTTTGTGCATCACTTTTCGAAATTTATTCCTCGCCTTCATTATTATTTACTCATTCATCTTTTTTCAGTGCATTTTATAATTATTGAAATCACTCTTTTACTCATTAATTTAGTTCGCAACCACACTTCTCCAGTTATATCTTTATCTTTCATGATCTTTATCTTTCCTTTATCTACTCATTCATTCACCTCTCCATTTTTTTTTACCTTTTCTTCGTTCACTTCGATCATTTTCTATCCTTTCTTCCTTTTTTTTCATTTTTTTTGGTGGTCCTCAACTCGTTCTTCCTTCTCCATTCATTCATTTTTTTCTGAGGAATCTCATCAGTTCATTCATTTATTTACCACGTCTTTTTCCAGCCCACTGATATATTTGTTTGTTAATTTCGATATCCCGTGACTCTCTTCCTCTAGCTTTGACTAAAGATGAGTTAAGTATGAGAAATTAAAAGATAAATTAAATATAGAGATTAATCATTAATGTCAAAGATTAATATTAAAGGAATTTATGTGATTAAATCAAAATAAGCAATGCGGTAAAAAATTCGAAAATTATGACTATACCTCCGAAACAGTTACGATTTAATATATTTACATAAATGATATATTTGGTTATTTGGATTAATATACAATTAAGTAAAATAATATGTACATACTTGTGGAAACCATTCTCAGAAAATATTCCAGATTATATAGAGATTATAACTTTTTTGATATCATTTAACCCATTTTATTTAGAACGCTGCAATTCTACATTGGCAACAAAATTTTAGATTATTAAGTAAAAAAATACTGGATTGATAAATTTTGTATAAAATTATATGTAATTTCCTATAATTTGATAAAATTTATAGAGAAACGAAATGGGAATGATTGTGCTTTGTAATGAGTTACAAAGATGGAAAATATACTTAATTGCATTAGTAGTATTGATATAAATTTAAATAACTAAAAATATATGCCTTTTTATGAAAAGTATCGAACATTTTATGTTTACGTGTTATTTAGTAGATTAAAAATAATCCAAAATAAAATATGCTATGAAACAAAAACAAAGTGCTAGCTCACTGCTACGGAATACAAATATTTGTATCTGAATATTTCTATGTCAATAATCTGCAATTAACATAAGCGTACATAATATATTCATTTTTATTCTAAAAATGAAAAAGATTTCCAAATCCTGAATAACGCACATTGAATATACATTTTCATGTACACTATTTAGAGTAAACAATTAAAAACAGTTCTTACAAAAAATCCAATCAATGCATTTTTTTAGATTTGTTTTTAAAATCATTTTAATATTCTTATAAGCAATTAATTCCGAATACAATGAGCTTTTTATATGTTAATTTACGAAATAGAAAAATATATTTCATTTTCTAAGCGATGAATTTCAAAAAAAGCTTCAATGAAATAAGATTCAATGTTACATTCCATTTACAAAGCATTCCTTAAAGAAAAACATGGAATAAGAAGCTTTTCAATTGATAAGAGATGTTTTTTTAAATTTTCGTATAATGCATATAACAATTTCTTTTGTAATTAGAATATTAAAATTTAACAGTCATTCTCGAAACTAAAATTAACGATGAGATTTGAATTCAAATCTATTTAAATTTTAATATTTTAATATTTAATGTTTTTTTAACATTTTGGAAAATTTTAAATATAATACAATAGATTTTTATAAAGGTTATCAATTTTTACAAAGATTAAAAAATAAATAAAGGAAAGTATTTTACATTAAAATTAGAAGAAAGATTGTTACTTAAGCATTTTTTCCGAAATATATTTTATACCTTTTTGCATGTGTTGGTGTTTTACTAGCATTTCTCATAAGACTTGGAATTTTTTATTTTTATTAATTTAGAAGAAATTTTCATCAAAAATAACATTTCCATGCATTTTATAAATAGAAAAAACTAATTTTTTATTTAAACGAAGTACCTTATCTATACTTTTCTTTCCAATACTTTGAAATGAATAAAATTGTTGATCTTTTTACTTCTAATTTGATTGTGAATTCAATGATATACTTTTTCCTTTCTTGTTTTTAATTAATGAATTTAACGAAAGCTAATGGTTTAATATCTCCATAGCTCAAATTCTATAAAGTATATTCTAAAAATTGTTTTAAATTTTGAATATCTACCTCTTATTGACTTTGTTTATGCATAGATAAGAATTTTAATCTGTCTCAAATCTCATATTCAATGGATTCTTTTCGTGTAAAATTTTAGTTAAATAATCCACTTAAGGCATCATGTTATATAATAATTAAATAATATTCAAATTATATTATGTATAATAATAATTAATTTATATTTAATATTTAAATTATATTACATATAATAATTAAACTATATGTAATCCATTTTACATTTAGTATTTTTACTTTTATACCAAATATGTATATATAGAGGGATTCTGAAACAATAACTTACTATTTTCATTCAATTATTCATATTTTCTTTGTAGTATTTTATTAACTATTTCAAAGAATTAAAATTTACGAAATAAATTTTTAATATTTAAAATATTTAAAGATTGCTGCATGACTTTGAAGAAAACTCGTCTGATGTAATAGCTTAGATTTGGCTGATGTATATTATAAGTCTGCAGTTACCAAATTTTTTGATTTTGCAGACCAGTAAATTGATAATTTAAATCCCGTGGATCACAAATAGATTTTTTTATGTGTTGAATTTATTTATAAAAAAAGTGTGATCTATAACACGTAAAATGTAAACTATAGCTTACGGTAAGGTTAGTGACTCAAAAAGTTAGTTACGGTTAGTAATTCAAATTAGTAATTAAAAGTATTAAGAACGATAGTGATAACATTAAAGTTCTTCGATGTTATCAATATCGTTCCCAGTACTTTTTGATTTACAAAAGAAATGCAGAATGTTCTTTTGCTTTTTTTCACTCATTATAGTTTTTAATTTAGTTGAATCTAAAATAAGAATAAGAAAACATTTAGAAAACTAATTTTATCACAATATATATCATATGAAAGAAAATATGCACATGATTAAGATTAGTGGTCTTACCTATCATATAAAATACACAAAATCTTCTTTAATAACCCAACTATATACTTGAATATATTTCATACCGAACTCAATCATTCACCTTTCAATTCTTCAATTGATATACATATGGGACATATAGGAGAGAGAGAAATAAGAAGAGACAAATTATATAGTTAAAACAATGCAGATACAGCAAAATGACTTATTCCTAGTGGTGTTATTGTATGAAGCAGATTTTTTATAACTTTTCACATATTGTTATAAATTGGATTATATTTCAATGCATCATAAAATATAACTTAACGTGATAAGTAAGTATATTTCACATTTTTCTGGGACCAGCGAAACATTCTCGTAGAACATTAGTGGTCCTTCGACAAGCACTTTGCTAATCACTGCTATAAACTATCAAACCAGTAATAGCATATTAACAATGGTAAGGTTAATGGAATTAACCATAGACTATTACTAAATCAGAGCTCTTTTTACAATAAGATCCATGCTTCGATTCCATTGAACCATTTGAAATGGATATTGCATTTCCAGTTGTGTCATGGATCTCCGTCAAGATTAGGTGATTAAGTATTTTCTGAGTTATGACGCGTAAATATGGCATACAACGTAGAAAAATCTATCAAAATTCAATTTGCACAGTGGATGCTAAAATGTCTTATAATGATCCTCGGCTAATTATGATGTTCACTACGTGGTGTCTAAAAGGCAGAGTTAATGACTAAAAGCAAGTGATTTAGCGCTGCATAGAAGTAAGCACACAGTGACTTTATTTTCCTTAGTTAAAGTTACTGTTGCAGATAAAAGCATTTCAATAGTAAACATATTAAAAAAATACACTTTTCTCATTGAAAAACCAAAAAAATATCTTACTCATTTGAGTTCCAAGTACGTGACATAAGGACTCCTGATTACTTAAACTTCAAAATTCATTTCGAATTTTTGTGATATCTATATAATGAACATATCATTCATGTATTCAAGCATTTTATCATTTATTGTGAATTTTAAACAATCATTATTTGCTTAGAAAATAAACAGTCAACAGTGTTTTATGATAAAGCAGCTGTCAAAAATAGTTTAAATATGCAGATTATGATCCCAAAGCCTCTACTTTTTTATATTCACATATTTTTCAAGACCACAGTGCTTAAGTCAAATGGAAAATTCTCATCTGCATGTTTATGATTTGTTATGAAATTATGAACTACAAATATGCTTTCTATAATTGCAGTTCAATTAATGTCATCATAACATTTAAAGCTAAATACTTAAGAAATATTTTTTAAAAACAAATTTCCACACACTCGTTTTTTTATTGTATTAATTAAAAATGAACAAATATGTGTATATTTTCAAATTTTATATCGAAATAAAAAGTAAAATATTAAAATTGCAAGAAAATGAACTTATTAAAATTATTGGTACTGAAAAAGTTTTCAATGAAATCAATAATTACATATAACAAATTGTGGAAAATTTACATTTGTTGATACATTTTTAAATTGAAATTAATAGCTTTTTTTGCATCTATTTAATTGAGCTTATAGTATCAATAAAATTTCTCAAAATTAGCATTTTCTGTTTCAATTCTTCATTTTATAAAATCTTTTAATTAATTTAAAGCTATATCAGTAGAACAAATTTCGAAATAGAAAAATTCCATGAATTCAGAAAATTTCGAATGCTTTAATAGAAAAATTCAGAATTAAGTATCAAAAAATCATTAAAGCTTTATTTCCAAAAACATTTTTCATTTAGTCTCTAAAAGAACTTCTAATGCTTATATTCTTGAAACAAATTATAACTGATTAAGGTTGAACAATTAAATAATGTGTTTTCTTTATAAAAATTCATAAAGGCATGCAATTTTAAATGCGATTATGTAGCAGAATTTAAAAGATAATTTTTAATTTAGGAGTTTAAAAAATATTATTCTGTTTGAATACTTAATATTGAAGAAGTTAATATTAAATGCCTTTTGTACTCAGCAAATTTTGTAATGTTTAAAGTAATGAAGAAAAGTTTAGAGAATGAAATGTTTTAAACTTTTCTAGTAATTAAATCACGTTGCTCTGGAAAGTTAAGTAGCAAACAAATTTAATGCAATAAAAGTTTTTTAAATTAGAGTAAGTTAAACGAATTCTGTTTTAAATTATTAGCATATCGTTTACATCAACACTTCTGTTTAAGTTTTCTCATTCTTTCTATTTCTATCTCATACATCAAGCTACAAACTCCACATAATTGTACTTATTTTAAAGAAATAGTCATAATAATGCTTATTTAAGTATTAAAACATTGAAATAAAAATTTAGTTTAAAAACAATAACCCAAAATTCATTAATCTTATAATAAAAATGCGTAGGAATTTAATCAACATAAATTGTACTTAATTTCATGAATTACTCTAGTGTCAATTACATATTAAAAATTGCTTACATTTTTGAAAGATGCATATGAATTGTTGAATGAAAATTTAATTAACTTTTGACCTACATTTTAAGTATTTATTTCAGTTATTAAAAGCAACGAAATTTTATAACGAAACATTTAATAACGTTTAAAATAAAAATCGGTTACTTTTAAAAAGGAATTAAAAAGGAATCAAAGTGAAGATAAAGGAAATTTAATGAAGAAATATACTAAATCTTTTAAATAAATTTATTATATTATAAAGTACACTGAAGAATAAGTAATTCTAATATAATTTTATATAAAATTGTTTTTTGAAATATAAGTTTTGTTGACTGGATCGTAACCGGCAGAGGTCTTTTAGTAATTAAATATCGATTTTTGTTTCATTTTTGAACGTCATATTATTTCAAATAAATTTAAAGAAAACCTCAACAAAAATATATTATTAATAGTTTACTTAAAGAACTTTTATCATAAATTCTGATATAAAAATCCAAAATTATAAATTCAAAATAAGAGTGAAATTCACTTAAAAAAAAGATTTTAATTTAATCTTTACAAAAGTACTTTTAACATTTATCTTCAGGAAAATAATTAGTCAAAGAAAATTTGAATAATTAAATGATTAGCATTTTTTAAGTATTTTTCTACAGACACCTTATTTCAAATATTTTTGTGACAGAATTAAAAAGATAATTTTTATATTTAAAAAGGTATTTAAAAGACAATTTTTGACTTACATCATTAAAAAGTATAGCATTCTAAGCATAAAAATACTTGATTCAGTACAGATTTTATATTTAAAATCCTTCTAATACATTAATTCCTTAGGATTTACTATTCTGAACACTTTCATTCAAGTTAGTAATAGTTAGTAAATTTTACTTTAATAGAATTTAATTACACTGATTAATGCTGTCAAGTATCAAAGCCCTGATAAAGTATATTGCACTAAAGAGAGTTTTCCAGTGGGAATCGGAAATAAGAATTCAAAAGATTATATCTCAAGTTCTACCTCCAAAAGATGCCATTAAGTAAAAGAAAGATATATTATTTAGAAAATGAGAGAGTTTAAGGACCAAATCTAGGAAAACTGACTGACCTTGAAATTTTTACTTTTAAGAAAAATATTCATATTTCACTAAAAATTCTCTAAGAAGAAAAATTCACTAAAAAGAAAAATATTCATATTTCAAACGGAAATATGATTTTATCATGTTTTAAATTTTCTAAAAAATGGCATTAGTTATTTGATTTACAAGAATATAGTACCAGACACATAACCGAAATATTTTTTTAGCACAATACAGTGAGTAAGAAGCACGCTGGCGCAATGATAGCGATTTGTAGTTCCAAAACATAGGTACGAGGTTCGATACTCGGTCTGGACTCCGCTTTTCATTTCTGGGTCAATAATACTGAGTACCAAGCATGTTTGGGAGCTAAAACCTCGAGGTTACGAGTTAGGCTGACCATCTTACCAGGACATCTGCTATGGGCCTCATGGTCTTTGGTCAAGAAAACAGATATCCATGTAGACCTTGGATTATCGTGCCGCTGAGTTTAGTTTTATATGTGAGTAAAATTTAAAAAAAAATTCTCTTCAAATAAAGGAATCATTTTTGTTTATTTGGCTCATAATTAAAATATTTTCAGCAAATTTCATAGCATTTAATTTTGCAAAACAATAATTTTTTTATTAAAAAAATTAATTTTATCACCTCTGAACTATTATCAGAGCAGGTAACGCGATGGATTTTAGTTAAGCTGTTCGTAAGTTCAAATCTCATCTAGAATATAGACATTTGTTGATTTGGAAACTACTTTAAAAAGAAAGTAAATATTCAATTAGTTCTCATCGTGTGTTAAAAATGATTAGGTCATTTTTAGTCAGATTGGCAAACAATTCAAAATCTTATAAACTGCAACATTATTTTATATAGGAATAAAATATGATCTGAATAATACGATTTTATTATAGCGATAAAATCAACTTTTTAGATAATTTTTAGAACAGAATTGATTTGGAAATAAATTCAATACATCAAATGCACAATTAAATTGGATGATATGCGAATTGATTAACTATCTTGCTATTTACGGGTAAAAATAGCAAGTGTAATTTATTATTCTAGTTAGTTAAAGTGCAGAAAAAGTAGCATATATTATTAATAAGAAATAGATCAAGATATAGAATCTGTATTATTCTAACGTATTATTTCTGTTTTCTTGATATATTAAAAACGCAATGGTGTATATAATTTTTCATACTTAATTATACGAAGCAAAAGTTTATTCAAATTTATATTAATTTGAATTTATATTGACTTGACATATTTCATAATTTGTAAACTTCCTTAAGAAAATAACAAAGTGTAATTCGTACAAATAAAAAATATTAGTATTTTGTTATCTTTTATTTTAAAATGTTTTCGATTTTTAATTTAAAAAAATATTGATTACTTATAACAAAACCGTGTGAACTCTCTCTAATTGTATTTTTTATGAGATAAGTCAAAGATATTGTTAAATACTATAATTTGTTTAAAAATATAAACAAAAATATATAACTACTTTGAAACTCCTCAAATAATTTTTATTCGTTCATTATAGTTTTAAATTAACATTTACGTACACACTTTTCAATATTTTTATACTATTGCTTTAAACTTTTATTTGTTTTATCAATACATTTCATCATTTTTAAAATATTAATATAAATATCCGATTTCATATTTATGTAGACTGTTTCTGCCTAATAGAAATTGTTTTATATCAGGGTTACCTGCTGAAATTTTTCTGTAAAATAAGTGCAAATGCATAGCATGTCTGCATTTTTTCAAAAAAAAAAACTTTTTTATTTTAATAAATTTATTTTTATATGTACAATCTGTCACATTCTGTAAATAGTTTCCGATATCTTAATGTCAACTCAATTCTGTTCATATGTTTATGTTTAAAAAATATTTATTTACGCAAAACGCATTTTTAAGTTGATACTGTATTTATATAATCATATTTAAATATTTTTATTATAAAATGATTTTTGCCCGTCACTATTCATTGGTTTTTGTGACATAATTACTAACAGTTTTAAACAACAACAGCTGCATGCAATTTTGTTTTAATTTTAAATGAGTGCGTTTTATTAATCTCATCTATTTCTAAATCCAAAATTAAATTTTAAGAAAATAAAAATCTTGTATTTCTGATAGTGTTAACAAATATTTATTATAAAACAATATGTTAATGCTGTGTAATTTTATACAGCATTATTTAACATTCCAAAACTTTATAAATAATAATGTGCACTTTATATAAAAATAAATAAAAGCAAAATTTATTTTGTAACATTTTTATAAATTGTTGAAAATAGTTTGCTTCAGAAAAAAATTGCAATACTGTAAGACACAACCTGTGTCACATCATGTAATTGAGAAATATTTTAAATAAAGATAATACTTCTAAATGTGAAAATGTCTTATCTGATGTAAAATACATTAGCACTAAATTACTAAAATTCTGAGAATTTTAGTACTAATGTATTTCAGAAGTGAGTTCACGTGTAAATTCTTTAAACTGTTTTTAATTTAACTACTTTTATCAAGAAATTTAGAATTTTTCAATAGTAGTATTACTCATTATGGAAATACGTTTAATATTTTTTTGTGTTTGATAATTCAGTTATTAATTTTTTAAATGTATCTACGTGGATTATTTCTATGCACTTCATCATTACTTCAAGCTATATTTTCTTTTAATACAGACACTTTTTGAGGGAATAGCACAAATATTTTTAGACCTTTGTCTTTCGTGCTAGTCAGAAAAGAGTGTCTTATCTTGTTGACCATCTCCCTCCTGATGAAAACGTGATCCCTATGCTTTTTCCCTACTTATATTATATTATATTGTTTTTCTTGATTTCGTCTTATTGGTATTAAATTGCATAGTTTCTTCGTTGTTTTATCTAGATCTTCTAATTACATCTAAATTTATATCGGTATTTCTTTAAATAACTGCTTTTGCGCTGGTTTGATTGCTATACATTGCATTCACTGCTTTATATATATATATATATATATATATATATATATATATATATATATATATATATATATATATATATATATATATATATATATATATCTCTTTTTCTATATATATATCTTTTTTATTTATCTTTTTTATTGTAAAAACAGTCCTATTAAGTATTAATTGTGTTTCAAATAAAAAAATAAGGAATAATTTTGTGTAATTAATATGAAAGTAAGCTGCATAGCTAAAATATTTTCTATTTTATCAATTAAAACTAGTTCAATACATGCATTGTGTATAATAACCTTTTTTTAAAATTTGAATTGATTACAAATTAAAGCTTTAATATTAATTAATAATGAGATACATTATTGTTGAATCATGATTAATTGATTGTGTAATTAGTATATTTCACTGAATAATGTTACAATCATATGAGGAGTACAGATTTCACAGCACAAAGTCCTCGATACATATTTATATTATATTAACACATTTCTTTGAATATTATAATTCACATAACCTAGTAAAGAAGTCCAGTTGAGTGGTCAGGCAATGCAAGGGACAAATTATCTCCAAAAATATTTTATTTAATGAATAAGAGACATGGTGCATCTATATTACGGATAAAATCCTTATCGTGGTAAGCAGACTTCTTATACAGGATACCACAGGTTGTTAAAAGTATAAGAAAGGCCTTAGAAATTCGCATACACTTGAGTAATTGACTTCACTTTATGATAAAAAAAAGGAAATATTCAAATATTTAGTATTGCCTTAACAAAGGATTATTAACTTCTTTAAAAATAATGAAATAAAATTATGTAGAATATTGAAAATTATAAAATGCTTCTTCATTTATTGTTTTTAGCTAGTTTAACTTATATTTCTTTATTTGTTGTAAGCTTCAATAAGTTATTTTTAAAAACATAGTCTCAATTATCTATCAACTGTTAAAAATATTATTGGTATTTTAAGCATATTTTAAAAACTGGTATTTTATCACAGGTAAATTTATATAAAAATTCATATATTTTCAACCCAATATTATAATTTGAAAAAAGATTATTCTTATAATATCGTTGAGATCTCCTTCTTTGTCTCTCAGATATTAGTTAGAATATATTTGATAAATATTTACAAAAATTTCATTATACTTTTTTTTAAACATTAAGCAAAAATATACTAATCAAATATTTTACTGATCTTTATCAATAAGCAAATGCTTACACATTTTTTTACAGTTTTCCATTTGTTTAATACACTTCTACTTCTAAGATATAAAAGTGGATTTTCAACTAACTTTTATACCATCAACAGTAATATTTGAAATGTCTTGTGAATTTAATAAATGATCCTAGTCAAATAAATCACAAAATATTTAATATTTATTTCGCAATTTATCTATTTCAATAAATATTTATATTTATTTACAATAAAACAACACGGAAAGCTGCACGAACAATAATAATTGTCACTGAAGTTAAACATAACTGCACAAATAGATGAATCACAGGTCTTTCAGTCTGCTTTCCTCCTCCCCATATTATAATTCAAATTTCTAAACAGGAACATGACAGAAAGGTTGAAAACGACCATGAACTCCAAAAGAAGGAAAATTGCAGACCAGTTGTAGTACTTGGCAATGTAACTAAATGGTAAGCCAGAAATGATAGCACCAACTGAAAACACAAATAATTATACTAAGAAAACCCATAAATACTTTTATATCATCAATTTACATCATATATATATATATATATATATATATTAGGTTGGGGAAAAAGTTATCCATTATTTTTTCGGTAGACGTCTGTAGTGATCACTATCTCGTGAGGTATCTATCAAACAATTTCAAATTTATGCTCATTGGAAAGGTGACATTTGACACTAAAATATTCTCTTGCGGTTTTTCGTTTGATTAATTCAGTTATGAGTACAAGGTTTTAAAAATAGAAGACAACAAACAGAAAATTCGATACATTTTAGTTTTTCTTTTATAATGGCAAAAATGCTAACCAGGTGGCTAAAATTGTGAAAGGTGTTTATCGTTCTATATATGACTGTAAGAACCAGATACGCACAATTTTGGTTTCGTCGATTCCGTTTGGGTATTTGGATGCTAAAGATGCACCTCGCATGGATACAACATCGTCGAGAATGTCTATAAAATATCAAAAATTATCAAACTTGACAGTATGTCAGCAGTCGTAGCTTCGCGCAAGAACTAAACATCTACATGAAAACTGATTTAAACCTTTTTACAAAGCGAATCTGAAAGAAGTTACAAAAAGTTCACGTAAAAATAATGGATTTCTTTTTCTCCAACCTAATATATAAACAGCTGGTTACCAAAATAATGTAGACAACTTATGATTTTTTATTACAATGATATTGGACCAAATTCGGCAACAGCATTAATTCGTGCACGTACTGAGATGTGTTTAGAGGAAAATGGTACCATTCAATGATAGTTCTGGAAGAGATGCCGGTGGAGGATATCGATTCCATATTGAACACTCTAGAACACACCAAAACGGTTGAGCTATATTGAAGTAGGGATGACTGCGCTGGCCAAGGTGAGTGATTAACTTCCTCCTCGTGTTCATAAAACTATGAGAAGCCAAGTATCGCTGCATAGATAAGTACATTACCATCCTGGATATTTCCATCTCATAAAAAAAACAAATTTTGCATCATAGGATGGACCTCATCAGCTAAAATTTATGGATACTTCACTCCAGTCATCCTTCCTTTCAGAACTAAGATTTGCCTTTCTGGTAGAAAACTACAACACCGCTTCTCATATCATGACAAATCTACCTCCATGTTGGTTGGTTGGTAAAAATCACGATCATACGCTTGTGCAAGAATCCACCAAACTATACCTGGCCAGTAGTTGGGAAAAGTGTAAATCATCAGATTGTATTACTTTCTTTTACTTATAAATCGACTAGGTTTTGTGAGACTGACACCACTGTAGACGATGTCCAGCATTAACAACTGTGGCTTGAGAATTGTCTTTAAACTATATATATATATATATATATATATATATATATATATATATATATATATATATAGCACCCTTAATTCAGCGATCCAACTCGCTCCAAAGGTTCTCGATAGGGTTCAGGTCTGGGCTCTGGGCAGGCCAGTCCATTTGATAAACTCTATTAGCACCATATCAAGCCTTGGTTAACAGTGAAACATGACAATTGGCATTGTCGTTTTGAAAGTAACAGGAGTCCAACCTTTAAAACTGCCACAACAAAGAAAGCACGTTGTCATTAAAAATGGTCCAGTAAGCATTGGCGTTTAGCATACCATGAATGGGGACCAAGGGTCCCGTCCATACCAGAAACACTCCTAGACTATAATTCCACTTCTTCCGAACTTGACTGTTGGCACAATGCATTCTGGCAGGAAACGTTCTCAATGCAGACGTCAGACCCAGACCCTACCATCTGAACGATAAAGGGTGAACCTTGATTCGTCGCTCCAAAGAACTCGTTTCCACTGATCTACGGTCCAATTTCGAAGTGAATTGCACCACATTAACCGAGTGGCACAGTTGGGCTTTGTGATCAAAGGCTTATGGGCAGCAGCGCGACCCTGAAAACCAAGCAGGTGTGCTTCCTTATGGATGGTATTCATTGAAATCATTATCCCGGATGCCTGTTGAAACTCCTCGCGGATGAGGGCCATCAGTTGGATGTGGTTCTTACGAAGTTCTGTGAGGAGCACTCGTCGAACTCTATTTCCCAGTTTTGTTGGCCTGCCGACTCGGGGCACATTCCTACAATCATCGCTCACCTTCCACTTCTTAATCACATAGGTCACTGTCGATTTTGGGTACTTCAGATGCTAGATATATCCCTTAAGGATAGGCCACATTTGTGATACCCAATAATTATACCTTTCTGGAGATCAGAAAGGTCTGAACTGCACGGTATCTTGCATGCGACTAATACTGATACTGTTTCCTTCATGATATATACCGTCATAGACTGTGCTGTACCTCATGACCGCTGATATATTTGCATTGGTGTCCAAATACTTATTAGTAGACAGTGTATAAATGCATTTAATGTGAGTTCGAGGTGACAATAAAAATCTTATTTTTCAAGATTGATGCTATCAGAAAAAATATATAATACAATTAATGTAAATATACTTTATAAAATATTTGAGCACTAATAAGCTTCCTCGTAAAGTTAGGGGTACTACCAGTTAGGGATACTTCATAATTTAGAAATAGGAACTGAGAGTAGAATACTCTCCCCAATACTTGCCATATCACAATCAGAGATATCATTTCACTTGGAAGACGTTGCACTCATCATTTTTTTAATGTGCCATAGTCGCCTTAAACGAGTATAATGGATTTTTGGTTAAGTCGGAATTCAGTACGTCATGATCATTAAAACGATGCACTATCCAATCAGCCATATTTTTAGTACCACTCTTAAATAAAATCTGCACCAAAAACCTGATTTCTACTATTGAAACCGTTAAAAGAAAATAATCTAATATAATTTTACCATTTGCAGCTAATGCAACAACAGCATGAGAAGTACCACTCAAATTATCGGGAGCACATTCTGATGCCACAACTCCATATATAGCTATAGGGCCGTAGAATCCAGCCCCCAATATGAATCCTATGGTGGAAATCCATAGCTGGAAAAGACACAATTTTATCTATAGTTATAAATAAGTATAAAAGGCTAATAAAAATATTTATTGAGAAATTAGTTTGAGCGAAACAATTTTTAATAATATCGAACATTTTATAAATATGAATCTCTCGTACACATGTAATAAAGTAGTTTATAAAAATAAATTAACTTTCAAAAAATGTATGTAAGCAACTGGAAATTAAAATTTATAAAAATAGCAAATTGGGTCGCGGTAGCTTGATTGATTAGGGAGTCGTTCTTGTTACCGGGAGGTAGTGAGTTCGAATCTCGGCTTATCCAAAGGTCCGTCGTGTTCACTAATGGCGACTGGGGCACGTAACATATGTTGGGTCGCAATGTCCTACATGTTCTCATTCCAAATTAATACCTGTAGGGAGGGTTGGAACCAGGCTATGGGTCCACTCTGGCTTTCTGCCTCTAAATTAGAAGACCCAGATGGTGCTGCCATCTATGACCCAAAGTCATACTTCCGCCTTCGTATGAGAGTGATCTATTCAAGAACGGAAGACGCGCTCTTTCTGATTTCATTCGCCCAATCCCTGACGGGTGGGCTTGGCTTCGCCAAGTGTAAGTAATAAAAATAGCAAATAAAATTTAAATATTAAATTTTCACATAGTTTCTCTTTAAAGCAAATAACTCGTTTTTCTATATAACATAATATGAACATTGAAGTATTAACTACGGTAATTCCAATTCTAACAGCACAATAAATTTAGAATATAACTCAATTCATGCCAAAAAAGTTAAAATAATCCCTAAATTACAAATCAACTTTTCACTAAAATATTTTTAAGTTGAAGGAATTAGACCAATTTTTATATAACTCCTAATTTAAAAATTAAAATGAGTATTTTTAGGTTAGAAATATTTCTTTCAACACCAAGTCAATTCAATATGATGAATAAACGTCAGATATTCAGTATAAAATCTCAATAAAAAAAATCGTGCGCTTTTATTAAAACAGATTTATTATTTTCTGAATATACACAATGCTTCCTTTTGTTTCATAAATTAAGAAAATTTATACTATTATAGAATGTGTGTTTCTATTCATATTTTCACTAAATTATTTTAAATAAGTTTTGGGCTTATATCGACTTATCGATCGAGGTTACCAAAGGAAAGTTACTAAATAATAATATAATTCAGCAATAACATAATCCATTAAAATAAATTGAAATACTAAATTTTGTGATTAATAAAAGGTCCCAAAATGAAAAAAAGCTTTTATTTTTTTCATAGGATGCTTTCATGTTGCACTAAAATGAGTAAAAAACGTTTTACTTTATAATAACAATTTTATATATTCTATAATTATAACTTAATTTAATTTGGTGAAAATACAGATGATAAAAAATTGAAAGTAAAATTAGAACCAAATTAAGAGGAATATTGTGAAAAGTATATAAACAAATAAAAAATATCTCATAATTGTATTATCTGTACTTCATATAAACAAAGTACAATTTTATTTAATTTCATTTCAAATCTTTCTTACGTAAAGGCGCACTTATTTATTTTTTTAAGTTTTTACGATGATATATTGATATATTATATTAATTACAAAGTTATAGGGCTAATTTTAAATGTTGTTATAATATACTTCAAAAACTAAATTTACAGATAAACTGATTGAACAATTAATTTAAAAATTAATTATGAGTCTAGATTAGTAAGAACAAAATTTTTTAATGTTTATCAGAGTTTACTCAAATACTTTTATCAAACTTTTTTGACAAGCTGTTATCTAATATTCATTTTGAAACTTTTATACATTTCCCAATGAATCAGTTTCAACGCATTAACAACTAAAATTAATCAATTAATTGACACTTTAATTAAAACTTTCATCTGAAATTATCGTTAACTGTCAATTATTCAATATTATCTTGTGAATGTAAATTCTCATGTGTGTGTGATTATGCTTTTCTTTCATTTCTCCCATAAGTAGTTAATAAAACGATGTGAATTAAGTACGTTAAAAAAAATTTTAGATTATTATTGTCAAAAATTATATACATAATAGGAATATCTTCGTAATTGTCATAAATCTAATAATATATTTTTATATTATTAGATTTATTATACTATT
>JAPDSC010022367.1:47187-64859 GCA_026290005.1 Latrodectus geometricus | reverse complement strand
TATATATATATATATATATATATATATATATATATATATATATATATGTTACCGCGAAAGTCCGAAATCTGGTGAATGTCAACATTCACGTAGTCGCTTGGTGTATGTCCGAAATATTTGCTAGATATCCTCATTTCTCACTTACACCGGCAAATGTCGACATCCACAATGCACTAATGGTGAATCTTGAATATGCATTTCATCTCTCCGTATCCGGAGAGGAGAAATGCAGATTTGCATTTTCTTATCTCAATATTTCAGGCGTGAAAAACGTCACATGTGTGACGTAACTTATCGCCTCTCTTAGAAAGGAGGAGTGACCAATCACGGTGAGTAGAGGAAGTGTAGAGGATTTTTAACCCGCGGGACAAACCTGACAACAAACAAATTAAAAACAAATTAAATGCTCTAGGCCGCACCTCTTTGTTGACGTTGCCTTCTGTTATCTCCTTTTCGAGCTCTTTAATCATCTTTTCAAATTCCACCAAAGCTTGACTGTGATTGTCGACATATACCGGCGATGGTCCGAAAGTGCAAGAAATTTAATCAATTGTACGGTCTTTCACCAACGTTTTTGGTATGTGTTGACATTCACCGGTGAATGTCGACATTCTCTGATTTCGGTCTTTCACGGTAACATATATATATATA
This sequence comes from Latrodectus geometricus, assembly GCA_026290005.1. Lineage (NCBI taxonomy): Eukaryota > Metazoa > Arthropoda > Arachnida > Araneae > Theridiidae > Latrodectus > Latrodectus geometricus. The sequence goes on along the minus strand of JAPDSC010022367.1, from coordinate 64,208 downwards.
TATATATATATATATATCAGTGATAAAAGAGCTATCTAGAATAATGGGAAACCCATGCAAAAAGAAGAGTTTTGTTCGTTATATGTTGTGACAGCATCTTTGGTACTTAAGATCACTTGAACGCTCTTCTAAAGACAGATATATATGTTCATTGTGGCACAAAAGTGGGATATGTACCTTTCCTCAAGCCGAAACTACTTCAACTTACAGAAAAATGCAAAAGGATGATAACAAGATCTCACTCTTTCTTAGGCCAAAAAGCCTATTTGATGCTTAGGCCCAGTGAAGATCAGGACAATGAAGATATGTAACTGAGACCTCATGTTCTCTGAACTGTTCCTCTGTGCTAAATCGAAGAATTATCATCTTAATTAGTGGAATCTCCTCATAGAAACAATGTATGGGCAGTAGAATGCAATTGATTGTCCAAAGAATGAAATAATGCAGGTGACCTGTCCATGAAAGATGGTAAAAGCAACTTCTTCAAATTACGAGATAAGGCCCCTAACTTTAACAGAAGCACTCCCATTCATTACTCTAAGCGAAAGTTATCTAAGTTTTAGGCTTCTTTGAGGGGATCGTTACGCGTAAACCCATCTTAATATGATGAATAAAGAGAAATGGGAAATCAAGATTTTTCTATTTATTTGCAATCTAGGTTTATGATCCTAGCACCTCTTTGTGCCTCTTCCCATTTACATCTATTACGAAGGATTGCACAATAGCAGCTTAGTTCCAGATATTTCGTGTATGTAATTCCCATTGAAGTACAAGAAGCGATAATAGGTTCATACATATCAACAGTTCGCTTTCAACTCTGTCATTTTTCTTCTGGTGGTATCAGTCTTTTTTAAAGTCTGCCTATCTCTGCTAGGAATTCGGTTTTAATTTCACCGCTCAGTCTCGCAGATGTTTTACCATAATCTTTTAATGCTGACAAAGCTTTCGACGTAGTGTTTGTTGATATCACCAACGTCTGTGCCAACTGTGGCTATCTATGCATAGTAAGACGGGATTCCACTATCTGCTTTCTTTGAATTTTTGACAAACCTCTCATTTCAGCTTCACCCAAAATGAAATTAAGCAACCAATGGCGTACAATATATTCCCGAGTACTATATATATCCACGTTCTGTCCTGTACAATCACGTATAAAAATCACTTCATAGCGAGACTTTTCCACCATTTTGGTCAACTCGAGCAATTATTTTAATTTTAGAACAACATACTGAATTCATCATTATCATCAGCTCGACTGTCTTAGGTGAACCTGGCTTTCTCAAAAAGGCCGTGCCATTCCTTCCTTCTGCACGCCCCAGCTTTCTATCCCTTTGGAGGCAGTCAGCCCATCTGAGTCGGGGTCTACCTCTTTTTCTAATATCAGCTTGTCTAGCCAACAGGATTCTTTTAGCTGTTCTATCATCTGTCATTCTTATTATATTTCCGGCTCATTTCATACGTTGTATCTTATGGTACATTTTTAATATCCGGCTCTCTGAATAGCTTGTAAAGTTCAGAATTAGTTCTCCAAATTCAATTGTCGCAAACACCACCAAAAATGGAGCATAGAACCTTTTTCTCATAGTCAGCGAGAATCCTCTCATCAGCTTGGGACAGGGTCCAGGTCACAGAATCGTATGTGAGGACAGATCTGATAAGGCTTCTAGAAATCAGTAGCTTGACATACTGAATTACGGCTAATTATTTTAATCATAAACATTGAACTAAGAACACAAATGCGTCTTAAAAGTTGCAGAGTCCAATATCCATCCGTTATTGAAGTATGACGTGAAAAGGTGTATGCTAGTTCAGATGTCGATCACTTCAATTGAGCATATTTCAAAAGTATGAAATATTCCATTGTATTGAGTAGAGTTATTCAGCAGAAATAGGCAGCTTAGAAAATATCGCCATAACCTAATATAACCTAAATTAATATTTGGCAATAAATTAAAAATTATTGTTTTACGTTTTCAATAATATGATTGCTAACGTTTGCTTTTTGGTAAATTATTCTATAATTTTAATTTTTGTAATTTTAAGGATGTATTTAATTCTACGATGCATTTCGTAAGCCCATTACCTACATAAAATTTTAGGGCTATGAAATAACCACAAAATTTCTATGGTTTGTTTATTTGTCGCTCAACGATCACCTTTGCTTACAAGAACTAATTAGTTGCTTAGGGTTTAAAGTGGATACGGAACCACTACAAACATCCATAACCAAGGTAGGATTTGATCCTCATGTAAGAGAGCTCACTATTTGACTACCAACTCGACCATTAGATTGCTATGATACAGGTAAAACTTTGAATAAGATACTAAGAGAATATATCTCCCTACATCTGATTACTGAAATATTTTCTAGGACACAGGGTATTAATAAGACGTACTTAAAAGTATACACAGAGTTTTAATAACTTTATATCACAATTTATATAAAATTGCACTAATTTTCTGAGAATTTTTACACTCCAAATTGATTCAAAATAATGAAAAGGGAAATTAAAAAAGTTATATAGGTACTACGGGTGTGGTAACGGGTAATAAAAAAATTAATTATCATACCGTATCAACAATAACGCCACACTTTATCAGTTTTCAGAATTCTGAACTATAAAAAAATGATATTCGTATTTTCAGCATTTGCTATTACAATTTTTATTTGATAAATATTTCATAAATGTTAAATTTATATTTGTACATATTTGAAATTGAGAACCACTATATTGATAAAACTTGATAGAAAAACAAAAAATAAGGTTTCATTTTCTTTAAAATTCCAAACTATTTTAATATCATAACATTTTTATTTAATACTTTTAAACCCAAATTTGTATAGAGAATTAGATCACTTCTAAAAGAATATTTTAAACTTTAACTAAAAGTCAATATGTTGATAAATTTTTGTTGAAAATTACGTGGTTATGTTTGAACACAGTAATTTATAAAACTTTGAAAAGAAATTTCTTAAATATCAGAAGAACTGCAACAATTTTGTACAGCAACACCTAATGAAAATTGATTAGAAATCTTTCTAAACTATTTCAAAAGAATAGAAATAAAATAAATAAAACATTATAACAAATAAAAGAAAGTTTTTTTTTAAATAAATTTATAAGAATGAAAAAGTGAGATATGGCAAAATAAGATAATATAAATTCAAAATAAGTGAAGCTAAAAAGAAACGAAATAAGAAATTAAATTAAATATGTAACAAAAAATAAGCTCTTATTAAAAAAGGAAAAATGTAATAAAAAAAATAGCAGAAATTTTTAAAAATTTAAAACATTTCATCTAAAAAATTATTCAAATTAGTATGATTGCAAAGCGCTTCGTTGAAAGTGATTAACAATGAAGCAAAATTATTGTCTTAGATATTCTATTTGTGTTAAGCAATATATTCATTGCAATATAAATTGCAATAACCGAAAATTCTAGCACAGGGAATGACAATTAGCAAATAAAATTTTAAATAAAAATCAAGTGCAAAATATTTTCTTATAATATGTTTTAAGAATAATTTATTCAATAGGATACAAATACATTCTTTCACTTAAATTAAACTCAAATTTTCAATGTTTAAAACATGATAGATAAAATTAATTTTCAAATTTTTTTAAGAACTAGTAGAATATTCTATTAATTTAAACTCCACTTTAAATTAATGTTTTTCTCATTTTTTTTCCATTTTCAAGCGTTTCACACATATATTCAATCAATTGATTCGTAATATTCTTTCAAAAATAATTTCTTTCTTTTATCTGTATATGTTTTTTTTCATTTTTTTATTTCATTCTTTTGAAACCGAATAAATTTATTTTGTTTTTTGATTTATACTCAAACATTGCCATCGTCAAAGTGCTTTTTAAGAATATCCTCTCCAAAATAAAGAGCGAAATAAATTAGAGAAATTAATAAAAAAAAATACATGTTGAAAATTTAATTACGAAAGAAAGATCGGCTTATTTTACTGACGCTAGAATAATGTGCAAAAATAAAACAAGCAGACAATAAGAATTATTCATTTACAGTTCCATAAACTAGTTTAATAAATGGTTTCTTCACTAAATTAGATGTTTTCAACGAACTGCTAATTAGTTTAAAAAAATGAAAATGTAAAACAGTTTTTTACAGAAAAAGCATGTTTTAGAATACTTTGAGATAAGTTTAAAATATATAACGCTTTTACGCAAATTATATATTTACAGCAATAAGTAATCTTTTAAATCAATGATATAATTGTTAATATAGAAATCTTCTTTTAAATTAATGCAAAAATTGAGAATTGTTCGACTGAGAATTTATTATCTATACCTTAAAAACAAAACAAAATCTTCATCTTTTAAATTGTTGAAATATTTTTAATTTATATTAATCTTTAAAGTGAATATAACCAAAATATTTAATGTTCAATATAACTGATTTTATGCTGAAATGAAAATAAAATTTAAAATTCCTCAATATATGTGTGTAAAAAAGTATTTCATATATTAAAAAAAATAATTTTGTTTCATTTCGACTTAAAATATCGTTTAATGTAATTAGTTAGGGTAAACAACGTAGATCAAGAAAAAAAGTTAAAATGGCGCTTTTATATTTTTTCATCATTTATAAAAAAAAAAGACTTTAAAAAATAAATCTTGAAATTAATTGCCAACCTTCACATGACGTCATGCCGAGTCACATGAAGATAAGTCACATGACAATTCATGATAAGTCACAAATCGCTCAGCAATTTTTTTTCTTTAATGCGTTCTAAATTCAAGTGAATTTGAATCTAATAATGTTACAAGCAGTTTCGCGCTGATATTTCTTTTGTCATTTTCTACATTTGTCTTCAATTTGCCGCCATTTTGTCTCCAATTTGTTGTCAGTGAAACTTATTTTTAAAACGTTACTTTGTTCTGTTAAACTATTCTCACGTGCAATAAATGATCACTGAGCGCACAACAAACCAAACTAAACTAGCTAACGAATAAAATAACGATTAAATTTGAGCTACGTGATTATTTAGGCAAAAAAATTTGGAAACTGATGATGATAAAATATACACTAATTATCTTCCTATTATTTCTTATGAAACAATTTTGAAGGCAATTCTCTTATTACAATAAAGCTCCTTTCTTTTTCTTCATCAAAATACTATTCTTTAAATATATTTGCAAAAATTGTTCATCTTACTCAAACAAAGAACTGGAAACATATAAGTATTTAACGGTTTATTTATAAATGACATTCTAAAATTTAAAAAGTATTTTGCATTAAATTTAGGTATAAAATTAACTTCAACACATTTACAGAATTTAAATACGAATAAACACAAAAATAATGTAAACAATGTAAGCTGGGTATTAGTCACTTGACATGGGCCAAGTGTAAAAGCGCCATCTGGTGATGAATAATAACTTTACTATAAACAGATTGAAAACATAACTAAGAATATTTACTAAATATTTACTCTATGAAAAATATATTTATTTATAAAATAAAATATAGTACAGTTTTAAACTAATAATAACTAAAAAGTGATAGGAAAATACAAATAAATAAAATGAAAGTTTTTAATAATATAAAGGAAAAATAATTCGGTTCAGCAGTTTAGTGGCCAATAAAGTCATTCTTTTATCAAAAGGGTAACAGGTTCGATACCAGATACAGTCGAATGAGAAGTGTCATGCATGTTAATCTAGCATAAAAATAAATGTCTCTCCCATGTTTTAGTGAGAAATTTTATAAAAAAAAAGACCTATTATTACTAGAAAATGCTTTAAAACTATACATTAATGTTGGTATTTTGGTCGGCGAAAATATTGAGTCGGATATATTTTATACAGTAACCTAATCTCCTAATCTTTGAGGTAAAAAATATATGTCCATTAATGGGTTGTAGAAACTAGATAATTATTACTATAAATCCAATTAATGGCTCAAAAATTTTAACTTTGAACTAAGAAAATTGATTTGCACTTACATTAGACGTGCTTGGCGTAATAGAGAATAGAAGCAGATACAAGCAACATAGGACACTCAGCATGAAAGCGAATGCCATGGGCATTCTTGCGTTACCACGATTTCTGTCGACCTGAAAAATCACGACACAAATTTACTCTAAAACAAAACAATGACATAACACAGATTAAAAATAAGAAATGTTATAAAAACTTTCAGAAATATTCAGATTAACCTTTTATGTCATTTCTCTATTAAGAAACATAAAATTCACAAAATTTCTACTTATTTTTGTACAGCCCATGGATTGAATAACATGTGGTATCACATATCTGTTTTTCAAAAAATAGCTTTTTATAAGTGAATTCTTTTTATCCTTGCGTTTAATTTGAAAATATCTTTTTCGTGTATTCTCTTCCTTATCTAATTTTAATTTTTTATTGAAATTTTATTTGACTTGTAATCTACACATTCCTTAAGCCATACGTGCTTTGAATGATGTTAATTATGCATCTAACGAAATAGTTTCGACTTTATTAACATTATTCCAAATATCAACGATTTGTCAAAATGTGTAAGAAGTTTACGATTCTCTAAAATAATTGATATCTATAATAATAAAAGCAAAAGTAATGTGTCTGTCCGTTTGTCTGACCGAGCTCTCCAGCCAAATCTATCGCACGCAGGGACCTGGAATTTTTTACACGGAAGCACAAGGGGGCTGGCCACCAGACCTCGAAGCCCGATTTTCGATTTTTGAATTAGAAAAATTTTAAAAAAATTATTTATAAAACTTCTTCTCGAGATCGCTGTTCGCCGATAGCTGATTCCGGGGTTGTACCAGCTCCTTTTGAGAAACAATTCTGGCGACCATCTTTTGGAAAATTTTCCGTTTAAAATATTTAGGATATATTGTTCCTTTTTATCGACGGGGAATGTTGTGTGTGGGGGGGAAGAGAGAGAGACAGTCTACGTGTCCTACACTACTATTCCTGCGCTATTCACTTATCTGCATTTTCTAAATGCACGGGCAACGCCGGCGGGTACAGCTAGTTTTTTATTATGATCGTGTATAAAAATTTAAATATAAAAAATCCCTAATTCAATATCAGAGATTTTCCTAATTTATAAATTTAAAAGCAAAAATAAAAAGGAATAAATTTAAAATTCAAAATAAATGTATTGAATAAACACACATTATACTTCAATACATAAAATTCGTTATGTTTTCCAAAGTAAAACATACACATCAAACTGATAACATAAACATGTTTAAATAGCACAAGCACTCTACGCAATAAATTCAACTCAGAAGTCCTTCGACTGAAATTTATCGCCATTCTCCCTTCGTCAGTTTAATCAATATTGATTTAATTGATTTAACTCGATCGTCACTTCAGATACTCGATATTTGCCGATGATATTCTTCAGTTTACAGCTCTAAGAATATATCTGCTCTCCGTTGCCAACTTCCTGAATAAAGTTCCTGGATCAGTATCAACATTTATCATTTCCCAGTATTTATGAGACCAAAGGGAACTGCGAATTCCTTTTGGCGCTAATGAGAATAAAGGCTTGAGAGCATAGATTCACCCTTTCGCGACAGATCTACAAGGAAATATTCGCAAAGGGTTATTTTCGAAGTTATTGGTACATAAAACTTAATAGGAAACTGTCAATAAAAGTGACATTTCATTCTAGGTAAATTATCGACTAGGAAAATGGAAGAATTAAAAAAAGAAGCAACTTTTTAAAAGCTTTGATTTTTGTGGTGCATATAATAATTTGTTAAATCATCTCTCTCATTCTGATAGATATAATTTTTGATAAAGTCAACATTTTGAAAATTAAGTGCTTGTAAATAAGATTTTATTTTAAACTTATATAATTATAATATGATAATATTTTCTGTGTAATTCTCATAGAAATCCACTATAATTTATAATATAATTTAATTTATGTTTGTGCATTTGGGAATCTAAATATTTATATTTTAATTTCTATAAAAAAAACAATTTTTTTTAAGAAAAACAAAATGATTTTTTAAATTGTTTTTATCATAGCAGATCATTTTTTATAATATTATTTTATATTTGTAATTAGGATGACATTTTTTCATGTCATAAAAAAACAATTATATTATAATTTTATATAATTATCTTTATTACAATTATTATGACAATAAAAACTTTCATAATACTTTTTAGTAATAATGAAATCAGTTATAAAAAATGCTTGAAATAAGTTTTAATTCAATAATTTTTCAAAGAACTAAGAAAGATTTTTAAAAAAATAAAAATAAAGAATGTCAATTATTTTTATTTAATTTAAAATATTTTAATTATTTTTTTTATTTGAAAACATATAAAACATGTCATGACTTAAGCAATAATGCTTATTATCAGATAAGAGTTTTATATTAAATTCAAGTCCAGATTTAAGATACACGATAAATTTAATAATTTCATAAAAATTGTTTAATAATTCATAAAAGAATTATTTAAATCTTTTAAAATGCAAATATATTTTCAGCAAATTAATTTCTTATTTAACAGTTATAAATAGCAATTTCACATTTTTGTAGTTTTTATTTTTAAATTATATGATCTTGAAACAAACTAATTATCTTCGAACATTTATGAAAAACAAATAAATGGCTGATTCCTTATGAATGAAAAGTTTAAAAAAACAATATTTACTTTTTTATATTAATTTTTATATTGATAATAGTATTTATATTACTCACATTAGGAGATTGTCTCTTAAGCAAAATATCTGTTAAATAACCCGCTAAAATGCCGCCAAGAAATCCGCCACTCTCGACGCTGCTAGTGAATGCGCTAGCTGAAAAAAAAGAGTTGGATGCAATTACTTGAAGTTAAAAGGTAAAAACATACATTTAAACCAAATTTATAGTATTCAAGATTATCTATTAGAATTGATTTGAAAAATACATACATCATATTGAAAACAGCGGAAAAAAAGAAATAATTATTCATAAATTTTACTCATATCCAAATATAAAAGATATGATGAAATGACTGACATTTTTTTTTTTCAATTTAATAATAATAGCACTTTTTCTCAATTTTTTCATTAGATTCTGTTAATCATTTTGCGCTTTTAATGAATACCACATTAAAAACACAAAAGGATTAACAGAATCTAATGAAATCATTCTGGAGAAAGTTTTTGAATGTAATCGAGAAATTTTTAAAAGTGATCGGAAAATAGATATTCAAAAACTTTAGTCATATATCCATATTAAAGATATGATGAAATGAATAACCTTTTCTTTCTACATTTTGATAATATTAATAATTTTTCTCATGAATATCTCATTAGAAAAACAAAATGAATAACAGAATCTTAAGAAATAATTCTGGAGAAAATTTTTGAATGTGATCAGAAAATATTTTAAATTGTTCAAGAAATAACTATTCATAAACTTTACTCATATCCAGATATAAAAGATATTATGAAATGACTGACATTTTTTTCTTGAATTTTGACAGCAGTTTTTTCTCATGAGTTTTCCAGTAGAAGAAATACTAAAATGTGACAAAAATCTTATGGAAACAGTCTGGAGAAAAATTTTAAATGTGATCGGAAAAAATTCAAAACTGGTATAGACCCAAATTATTAAACTAAGATTTGAGCTTTGATATATTCCATAAAAAAGTTAACTGGATGTTTCTATTTTTCTGCACAAAAATACTTCTCCTTTTCTGAATATAGATGTTTCAGCTTTTTTGCACATAGGTGTTTCTTCTTTTTGCATAGCATATCTATATCCGAATGTTTCCGTTTATTCTGCCTCCATATGTTTCCGTATTTTTTTTTTTTTTTTTTTTTTTTTTTTTTACAAGAATACTTTTTCTTTTTTGACATGAATGTTCCTCATCTTTTTTCACACAGATGTTTCTTATTTCTGCATATAGATATTACCCAACTAGCCGGCCACTCTTCCTGACTCCTGAGCTGTTGGTCCCGGGTTCGAATCCCGGTTTAGGCATAGACGCTTCTTTTCCCTCTCTCTTTGTATCTTTGCCCTTTCTTCCTCTGAGATGATGAATGAATGTGGACCACCCTATAAACGGGTTTGTGGTGGTGTTACGTGGGCAATGCTACTCGTACCTCCATGACTTGGTTCATAAGTGCCCACCATATAACGCTAAAATGAGTTACAATTTCCGGCCTTATTGCGGACGATGGGTCCAGTCACCCAGTGTGCCCCGCCATTAGAAAAAAATGTATTTACATTACCCAACTAGATATTTCCTTTCCTTTACCACAAGAATGCTTCTTCTATTTTGTACATTTATGTTTCTGCATTTTGCTCATAGATGTCTCTGCTTTTTTGCTCATAGATGTTTTTACCTTTTCTTTCTCTCTCTTATAGATGCTGCTTATTCACTTCAAATAATTATTTCTGCTATTTTTTCAGTATAAGAATACTTCTTCTTTCACTGAAATATTGTTTCAGCTTGTCTTTTAAAGAATTTTTATAAGAATATTTTTATTTTTTTGTGTATAAAGATATTTTTTTTTATTACAAAACATACTTGTTTATCTTTTTTGAAAGTTTTCCATCACAAAAGAACCCTATGATTCATACAAAAGAAAATAATTAACATCATTTTTATGTGTCCATCAATGCTTTGATGTAATTATTCAAAAAAGAGGATTCCCACTACAAATTTACCCAAAAAATATTTATAAAAGAGCTCATTTTATGAATCTAAGATATTTCAATCGAAAACAATCATAATGTTCCGTAAACGTATTCAAATACACTCGCACACTTAAAGGAGGCTTGCTTTTATGTGATTTGATGCGATTCATTTAAGAAATAACTAATAAAATTTTTCAAAATTTTGACTGACAGACTAACAATTAAATTTTTAAGTACTTAATAATTAGCATTTATAAAGTTTGAATGATCATAAACGTGTAAATGTTTACAGTTATATACGTTTGTGCCTGGAAGAGTTGTTTTTTTTTCAGAATAATAAGTTGAGATGTTTACACAAAACATTAAAACATAAACAATGAACGAAATAGCTGCAAATCCTAAAATAGCTGGAGTTAGTGTAGATGACTATTTTAATAAATGTGCAAGTATTTATGAAATGAACACATTGAAAAAGTAATTAAAGACGGTTCTAACTGAAAATGAAATGTAAATTTCAATAGTTAGTTGTAGCATTATTTAAGACTACATAATGAAAAAGTCATATACGAACAAATAGTTAAAAAGCACAAAATACTAGTGAAATTTAAATAATAATATAATATGAAATCAAAGATTAATAGTCATATAATCTTTTTTAAATTAAGATTTTGTTGTGAGTTCACGTATAACAGCTAAAAATCATCAAAATATTAACAAAATTTAAACAATACATAAACAAAGAGAGAGAATAAAATATGAATATGAAAATCATACAGATTTTATATTAATTATTAATAATAAAATTTACAAGATATTGAATAATACAAATATTAATAAATTCGAAAAATCTAAGCATAATCACATATAAATCTTTAATATAGTTAGCAAATTAAAATGTTATACAATATTATTGAGAAATAAATTTTTCTAAATTGGTATTAATTACTTGCGAATATCTGAAAAGATTATTATGATTAATTAAAATCAATTTTGAGAAGATGCATGAGATTTATTTTAACTTTATTAAATACGATTTAATTAGGATTTCTAAAGTAATAGTATAATCATTTTTATAACGTTAAAAGTACTATCATGCTAATTATTCCATGAATTAAGTAAAAGATTAAAACACTAAAGTTGTATTATGACAAGAGTACAAATAGGAAATTTATTTCATCCTTCAAAAAGAATTTTAAATAAAGCATTCAAATTTTACTAGACTGATTAACAGTTTCTATTGTGTAACTTAAAGCTTACGTACAAAACTTCTTTCATTTCAAAAATATAATTATAAGATAAAAAAAAATAATTCTAACGAGGCTTTTGTCATTGCGCTGTAACCAAATGATTTGTTCTTTTCTTTCCGGATATAAAAGTCTGCATTTAAATAGAACACGAATTCATCGCCAGTAAAATAAAGCAACAGCTTCGCGTGTCGGGCTTTCATTAATTTTCAAGATAACCTTAATGAAACATTTTGAATAGAATCTCCTCTCTGACATTAGGGAATTAAATTCAATAGGAAATAACAGTTTTTATTGATAAGTTATATGTCCATATCCAGCTCGTGTTTTAATCTCCAAATAATTACTCCCTAAATAGAAATGTAGTCATATTCAAAGAAAAACAAAGACTAGTATTTAGTTTGAAAACATAATTCGTATTATAACAACCTAAATCTTTTATAAGGTTTCAGTAAAAATAAGAAGTAAAAATAGAAAGAACACACGTATTTAAAGGGTTTATTCATAAGTCATAAAGAAGGATACGAGAAAATTCTCAAGTGTCCACTTTGATAGGGATATAACAGACAAATAAAACATCAAACATCCGGGGTATAAGTAGATTTCAATCTCTGTGTATATATCCCACATCTTTTATCTTTTATTCAGCCCTGAATATAACGGATCGAAAACCATTCAAATATAATTTTCTTACTAATGTCTGACACACTTATATAGCAATATTTTACTGACTTTCTTTCTTCAGGTTTCTATTTTAAAGTCCTTTTATGTTGAAGGACCTTTGTAATAAAATCGGAATAACCTCCTTTTCAGTAAAATTTGTATAAAATTGTTTTTTTTTTTTTTCAAATATAAAAATGGTCCTTTTAGATTTCTTTACTTTGTACCAAGTAATAGTCAACTGTAATACTATAACTTATGCTATAGTTAATTTTAAAAAATATTTATCTATTTACTTGGAATTTATCCCTCTAAAAGTGTATTCTTGTTCTTATTTAATGTTTCATCTTAGACATAGATTTTATATCACAAAGACGTCATCTCGCCTTTGATGATCATAAATTTAATGAGAAGTTAAATATCACAAGCACGATGAATTATTTTTGCAAAAAAATAACGTTTTCAACTCTAAGAAATGAGAAGCTTATAAAGTCAAATATGTTTTAAAATGTTGCATCATCTGCCTGATTACAAGTGGGCTTTTCACAGATTATGAGCCATTTTATCTTATCTTTATCTTAGTACACAGGTATTTTGAAACTAAGCCACCTCTCCTACTAGTAATTTAGCGTTTTGTACCAACCCCAAATCCAGTCAAGTTCAATCCTGACATTTGCTGCGCATGACAGAAAGTTCAGCTACTTGTCATGTCTGAAGAGTTCATTTCTCCCTCGTTCAGATGACACTAGATGGCAGCACTACAAGTTCTCTCATGTCACCTGCCAAGTCTGAAAGGTTTATTTCCCCCTCATTCAAACCTCAGACGTCTAGTAAAAGTCCCTAGACCTTTGTGTGCCGCCCCCAGAGGTATTGATTGGGATGAGTACTTGGATGATTTTGGAACTTCAACATATTTAATGCACCCCAGTCGCTATTAGTGAACACGGTGGTCTTTAACAAGTCCCGGAATCAAACTTGGTTCCTTTGAATCGCGAGAAGAACACACTCTCGACTGAGCTACCATGACTCGAAAATGAGCCATATTCATATGCCGCAAGAGAGAAAACCAGAATACTCCTACGTACACACCCTGGCAGACGTGTATACAAAAGCGCAATATCTATTTCCAATTTTCAGCTTCATCTGTCATTTTCAACCATCGATATTAAACAGATGCTGACATCGAACTCGGGAGCTTTCGTTATCAAAAGTGATACCATACTTCTAGGCCACGGTGAGCCCATGTAAAATCAAATCTGTTGAAAAAAAATAATTAATATTTTAGAAATCATTTCTTTTTTTCTATGACGCTGAATCAAGCCTGAAATATCTAGCACCATTTATTCTAATAATCAAATTACTTTGTAAAATATCACATTAAATATATATTTAAAATATTATAGATTGAGGAAAATCTAGATTTTAGTCATTTGTTTGTTTTTTTAATGACTACTTCAATCAATGTATTTGTATCATTCAGATGAATTCTACGATCAGTTATAAAACAACAACGATGCTGAAATATTTTGATAAAGAATGATCAATAAACATTTCTAAAACTTATTTTAATGTGTTTCCAGCATCCTACTGAAGTAATTAGTACGCTCATCGAGAGCTTCTCAGATTCTATTAAAAAGATGAAATTTGCAAAGCAGTATTTACTCCTCTTTGATTTTACCGTCTTCATGAGGTGGCTAATGTACAAGAAGCTTGCGTTGGCCTGACTTAGAAAAATCATTGTTCTTCACTTAAAATAGTGGCTCTATCCAAACATAAAACCCATTGTTTTCAATAAGGGCTGCTGAAACATATAAGATTAATAGTGATCTCATTGTCTTCCAAGTGAAATGATACTTCTTGAAGTACTCAGTAAAGTCTGGGGGTCTTCTGCTTGGTTTTTATTCAATATTTTCAAGAAAATCATTCCATTAATAGATTGTCAAACTCTAATACAGAGTAATATAAAATAAAATAGATAGTCGTCAAACTCTATAAACATAATAAGTAAACCAAGTAAATGAAACTGATGGAAAAATGGGTTAGGCGCATTTGGCACAAATTGTTATTAAAGAACAGCAGTCCATAACTCTTAATAATAAATAAACAGTGGACACAGTTATTCATGTCAAAGAATACAACTTGTTTGATGGGGTCATATAAAGCTTCATAAAGATTTTTCTGCAAATGTACCAATGTATACACAAAGTTATTTAATTTCTATAACAAAAATGATTGCAAGATATTGAAAATACAAGTATAATGCTTCCATCTGACCTTAATAATTCCTTCAAATATTAGGTTTGATATAAAAAAAATCCATTATTTTTTTAGTTGATGGCTGTAGTGTTCGATATCTCATTATTAAGTTATTAGTAAGTTTAGATCGTACAATTTCAGACTTATGCTCGTTAGAAAGATTACATTTCACACTAAAAAAAGATTTTTTTTTCGGGAATGGTGATTATGGTCTTGATACTGTAATAGACAATGACGTGTCATGTTAGTTTTATTGATTCCATTCAGGTATAAGATGTACCTCGCACAAGTAGCCCCATCGTCGAAAATATCGATAAAATCACAAAAATGTTAACAAATTTGTTAACATTCTAGAACCTAAAGGTCAGTCACAAACCAATTTGAAATCATTTGCATAAAACTAATCAAAAACATGTAAATAAAATCTTGAAAATCACGTAAAAATAATAGATTTCTTTTTCTCCAAACTAATATGTACAACAAGCAAAATATGACCCTTCTGAACATATGAAAATTTCATTCATAAGAGCATTTTCTTAGTCCCGTAACTATTTTATCATGCAATTTTAGTAATAACTCACTAAATTTGCACAATAAATTATATATTATTTGTCATAAAATTCTGAATATGTTCAGATACGTTTATTGCGTTTGCACATTTCTTCTTAAGC
This sequence comes from Latrodectus geometricus, assembly GCA_026290005.1. Lineage (NCBI taxonomy): Eukaryota > Metazoa > Arthropoda > Arachnida > Araneae > Theridiidae > Latrodectus > Latrodectus geometricus. The sequence continues at coordinate 48,747 of JAPDSC010022367.1, read as the reverse complement.
TAAATAGTATAATAAAAGAAACATATACCTTTTCCTTCTTTTTTAAATTTTCATCAGTAAAAGATTATAAAAGATTTATAATCTTGCATAAGCCATTCTGATGAAACAAAATAACAGTATAGGAAGTAAAATCCTAACAACATTATTTCGTTATGAAAAAAATTTATGCTCAAGAAAAGAGATATCTTAGATATTTTTACATTTCAATAGCAAAATCAACCCTTTTCCCTACTTTCTACAATGACCACTAAACACCGAGTTTCACTAAACACAGAGTTACAATAACTTCGTTCGAATTTTGTACTGCAGAATATTTTCCATGAAAACTTATCTTCGAATATTCTTGGAATTAGGATAATGTCTTTACCACCTTCTAATAGAAAGTTTTACGATCAAAGAAGCATAAAAGAATGAAAGATTGGTAGCAAACACGTTGATTACCAAACTTTTCAAAATATTAAATTAAGGAGACCATTTGTTGGTTATCAATATCGGCAAAATAAAAATACATATAACATTAGCAGTTGCGTCGTTAGAAAATATTAAAAAAATGCAACGTATACATAGATATTAAGAAGCCTAAGTTATAAGAGAAAATGCAAACATTCCTACTTGATGCTTATTTAGAAAATGCATAATCTTTGAATCTTCTCTTCTTTCCTAAACTGTAAAATACTTATCATAACACCTTCTACTTAAGAAGTGAAGCAAACCTTCCTTTAGATTTTCTTAGTAATGTAAAACAGTTGAAGAAATCTACATAATGTGCTACTTTTTTACATGAATTTTTCTTTAACTAAAATAATGTTTTCTGTATAAAAAATACTCACATAATTTTCTTTTCAAAATGAAATTAAATAAGGTACTGAAAAATACGTATATTTTCTTTATAGTGAAATATTTTTCAAAAAAAAAATTTTTATTTTGCGGAGAATAGTTAAATAAATGTACTACACAGAAATAAAATAAAAAAAAATACATTTTTCAGAATCTATAATATAGTTGTAGTACTTTTTTGCACTATCAAGTTTGTAATAACGAATTGAAAGCATGTTAATGGAAATAAGGAAGCTAAGCATTTGTGAATATTCAAGAATATATCCAAATTTTGAAATTTTATTTCTGAAGGTTTCAGTTCAGTTAACTGAAAAGTAAACTAAAATATAAATAAATGTACCCACAGGAAAAGTGCTTACTCAGAATTTTCCAATCTTCCATCAGCAAATTTCACACCTTGCTGACAAATATATTCTATTGTCAATCCCAAAATGATTGATCACAGCGTGGAAACTTAGCTGAATAAACAAACCATCAACTTTTATATGCTGCGCTTTCAGAAACTTTATTTTATGTAGTTTATCTGTATACCGTGGTTAAAAGAAAGTGTACGAAAATTAAAGGTATTATACAATAAACAACATAATTTAACTAATGAATTTTTAAATCTCAATCTCTCTTTCTCTTTTGCATTTTTTATTTTCATTAGCATATGTTAATCATGAACATAGTATATTATATATATATATATATATATATATATATATATATATATATATATAT
>JAPDSC010022367.1:11971-30191 GCA_026290005.1 Latrodectus geometricus | reverse complement strand
GAAATTGAGTTCCAAAATAATTATATTGGTTAACGGCTGTCAATCAGCAATCCACGAGTCTTTAGCGTCTGTTAAATAATTTAAAGATATTTGCAACATAAATTTGTAAACCTAACCGATGATTTTGTCTGATGATCTTCAGTTAAAAATTTCTTAACATATTTTCCTCCTTCTTAGAAAATTATCAGATTTCTGAGAACGATGATTTTAAACCAGTAATTTACCTTTGCCATTTATTTATTTATGTTAATTTATAATGTAATTGAAAAATTATTTGAAAAATCCCATGTATATATATTTATATATTAAATAAAATAGTACTAGGTACTCCCCTTCAATAAAAATCTATAATTTGTAAAGGTTATCAGAACTTTGAATAAAAGGCCCTTTCAAATTTATTTATTAAAAAGGTCATTCAAGGAATTCAAATGAGTAATCACCTCACCCAAAAAATGGAAACAGTAACTATGGAAATTTAAGCACACTAGTTGTGTTAACAATTTTTGCAGACAGTTGTAGTGACGAGGAGCTAACGAAGGACCATGAACTATATTCTAGCAGTGTCATGGTAATTGCACCTAAAAGTTTTGAAAACTTTCTTTAAAATGTTCGAAAAAACTATAAACATGCCTTCTATACATATTTTATGCACTTGAACAACACTCAGTTTTAAATAATATACCAAACCCTTGTGCTTAAGATCATTACAGAAGCACATATTCATGATCTTTGAGCATCATAGTGGTCTGTCTATATGAAATTAGCTGCAAGTCAAACTCATTTCAGATAATTTAAAAACTGGAACCAAATTATAGTTATTTTATAAAATTATGATTTGTTTCAATTCTTGTATATAAAAAATTTTATTCACGAAAACACAAAAAAACCTTTTGTTCTGAAATAAATTAAATATAAATACTTCAGTACAAATCTGCTTTAGCACATGGATACAACATAAGTTGTTCGGAATATACAAGGGCTGATATAATAAAACATCAAAGGAGGCTGATACTATTAATATCAATTGTATAAAGTTCGCTGGCCACATTTGGCATATTAATCCCACAACCATAATATTCAGTATAATCATGTATAAATTAATGGAAACCGGAGCCTTAAGGATAGACCCAGATTAAGGTGGACAGACTGTTGATGAAGATCCTAACAGTTACCAACTGGAGTACCTTGACGAAGAAAAGAAAGAAATACAAGAAGTTTCTGAGGAAGAAACTGGCCCGCAATGGGCTGTCATGTCAGTAGAAAAAAAAAAGAACAAGTCTCTTATCAGATTAAAATATTATTACGAGTAATATGTTTAAATCCTATATAGTAATAAATTAAAAACATATTTAAGCGTTATAACCAAAGTTATCTTTAATTCAAAATATTAGTTTGGGGAAAAAGTAATCCATTATTTTTTCGGTAGACGACTGTAGTGATCGATATCTCGTGAGGTGTCTATCAAACAATTTCAGATTTATGCTCGTTGGAAAGGTGACATTTGACACTAAAATATCCTCTTGCGGTTTTTTGTTTGATTAATTCAGTTACGAGTACAAGGTGTTAAAAATGGAAGACAACAAACAGAAAATTCGATACATTTTTGTTTTTCTCTTGTAACGGCGAAAAAGATAGCCGGGGGGCTAAAATTGTGAAAGGTGCTTATCGTCCTATATGAGACTGTAACAACCAATTACGTACAATTTTTGTTTCGTCGATTCCGTTTGGTATTTTTGATGTTAAAGATGCACCTCGCATATAGATACAGCATCGTCGAAAATGTCTATAAAATATCAAAAATGATCGAAGTTAACCGCATGTCAGCAGTCGTAACGCACAAGACCTAAAAATCTACATGAAAGCTGTTTTAAACTTTTTTACAAAGTGAATCTAAAAGAAGTTACATAAAGTTCACGTAAAAATAATGGATTTCTTTTTCCCCAAACTAATATGATAAAATACCTATAAATTTCATTATTTCATATATTGGTAATTCCCACAACAACTTTTATAACTGCTGTCAATTTTTAGATTTAAAAATCATTAACACTAACATTCTTTTCAGGGAAATTAAATGAATATCGAATAAATGAATAAAATCTCAAAATGTGGAACAAGTAAAGCGAAATACATTTTCTATTCCACAGCAAGTCTTAAAAGCAGCAAAGCGCTCTTTTCACAGTGAAATAATTAACAAGATGTTTGTGCTGGTTAATTATATGTGTCACGAAAGGGTTTAATTAATAGAAGAAGAGGTAACCTTACCTGCGAGGAAGAGGCTGAACCTCCACCCATAGTTAAGAATGACGAAAGCAGTAACAAATGGCGAAACTCCGCCAGAAATATTGGCGCTCGCCGAGAGGACGCTCCACCAAGTTCCAAACTCGGTCGGAGAGAACCACTAAGAAAAGAAAATGGATATTAATCGAATAACACAACATTAATTTCGTGTCATTGAAATATTATTGATACTAATCCTGGTAATCCTCGGCCTGCTGTTAAATGTCCGATTGAGATATTTGTTTTGTGGAAGAAATTATGGATCTTAAAAGAGGTATTGAGTAAAACTTTAGTAAAGCAAGGGGCTTTTAAGCAGATACTTCTAAACTCACATCAACATACTCTAATCCAGTCTTATGAATCACTTTTGTAGCTTAAAATGAGTGCCTGGGTTAAGATTATTTGTTTTATTTCCAGTATTCTTTCTTATTTATAATATGATGAAGCTACACATGAATTGTTTTTAATAAAAGTTCATAAAGCCTTAAGATCTTTGATAAAAATTCAATTTAATGCATTAACTATCAATTGTAATATGCGCTTGGAAAAAAAGGTCATTAATGAAGAAAATTATTTTTTTTCATATTTACTTTCGCCCTAATTCTTTCGAATTTCAATTATAATAAATTATTTTCTACGCATTGAAACTTTCAAAATTTGATAATTGACTTAAGTTAAAAAAAATTCTAGAAAAAAATCATATCCATTTAAAAATTGCTTAAAACATTATCCAAACAAAAACAATATGATTAACACTCAAATTGTAAATTTGTTAACTCGTTTCATTTGAATAAATCCATGGCATACCTTGATTCTTAATTAAATAAATAAATATAAACATATAATTAACATATAGTTAGCATACCAATCATATAATTAACATATACCAATCATCTTAGTATTTCGATGATTGGTTGGCATACCAATCATCGAAATACTAATTTTTTAATGGAGGAATTAAAAACATTAAGATTCTTTATTGAAAGATATTTCAAATGTTTTAAAACTAAATTAAATGTATATGCTAAATACGACTAAATGGTGAAAGCACCAAATAAGCCAAATCTGTATACATTAAGGCACCAGAATGAAATATTTCATATGAGAATCAATATAGGCGTGAATTGTGTGTTATTCTTTGTAGAATTCCGATGTACACCTAATTCAATTGCACTTTTTGGTAATTTTTATATCTTTTGAAATGTTATTTGGTTTAAAATTTTAATAAATTATTTAAACTTGTGAAAATAATTTTCAGTGGTACACCCACAGGCCAAAGAATCAGAAACACAAGTTCGATATTTTATCGGACTAACTTTTGAACTGATTCTCTAGGATATCAAGTGCACCTGCTTTTATGTCCAGAGAATATCATGCATTGTCTACGCAAATTTTGTAAATTATATGGAAGAGGAGAGCGATGTCGGGTGCATCTTTCCATCACATCCCACACATTTTCTATGGGATTAAGATCCGGGTTCTGTGGTGGCCAGGGAATGTGTTAGAAGTTAGGTTGATGCTCATCATACCAGTTTTGATCACTTCTGGCACAATGTAGAGTTGCGTTTTCTTACACGATGTATGTCTCCAAGAAGGAAAAAAATGCAACAAAGACTAATGTACATGATCTGCCCAAACATATAAATATATATACGGGTTTTTTTACCCTCGAATGACACCAGAACAACGTTCCCATGCCACCAAAACATCCCCTACATTATGATACTGCTTCGGTTCCTTATACAATAGGAGTAATGTAAAACAGATTCATGACTTCGTATGGTTCATGCCAAATTTGATGTCTTACATCGAAATTTGAGCTCGTGACTGAATGATTACCGATTTGACATTCAATTCGACAGTTCATGAGCTCAATTCCGAGGTCAGGTTTGTGAACATTAGGAATCTATTTTATACTGTATGTCCCAACTGAGTTTGCCCTCAGGTACAAAAGTGTGTTCGAAGAATAACAAGTAAACTATTTCCACTTTAAATATTTTCAATAAAATTATTAATTGTGCAAAAATATATTAAATATTGATTAAAAACATAAACGTGTACTTATACAAATGTGAGTTTAAAAAAATGTTTCTATGGTAAAAATGAGATGTTACATGAGGGGAAAACAATATTCAATTATCTTTATGTTCTTCTAAAGATAAAATATAATAAAAAATTTTTAAATTCGATCCAAGTGAACTAAATTAAATAATGGAATCAAAAGAGTATACGGTTTTATGTTATTATTTAACATAAAGGAATCATCATACGTAAGAATATGAAAGTTATTCATTTATTGTAATTTTTGAATTCTTACGTTTTAACAATCATTGAGCAATCATCATCCCAATAATCATTAATTTAAAATTTCAGTTCATTCTTATTTAATACGCAATTCTGCTGGCGGAACGGTTAATGCTCTGACATTAAGGTCAACTGTTGATGAGTTCAATACCCAGCTGGAGTATATAGGGGTTTGCAGAAGTTCCGTGTAATCTTTAAGCCTTATAACCCAATCGAATAAACCCTCCTGAATAAAAGTTACTTTAGACAATTCACATTTCATATGTTGCTACGTTTACTTTATGCTTGTTACAAAACTAAAATTTTAGTATTCATTTGGGAATTCTTATGAAAAATTATGATGAAATAAAACGTACCAGTTATGAAAATGACAAACTTCTAAACTTATTTATTTTCCTAACAATTATATACTCTTCAATGCAAAAATATAATAATCCACGTGTTAAAAACCTAAATTCAGCCAAAGTAACCTGAATTTCAAATTGCTTTTTAATTCTTAGTAAATACAAATAAAAAATATTATTTGATCAATATTTATTTGAGTATTGTGAAATAGAAAGTTATATTTGGAAGATGTGAAAGAGAGAGATTTCTTAGTATCATGATAAAAGATTTGAATAGTTAAAATATTATGCATATTTACTTCCGTCTTCAAATTTTATATGTAAACATGAAGAAAAAATTACCACGAATCTCAATATTAGAAACTCAAAGTTTACACAAGGAAATAAAATATGCCCAAATTACCTATTACTATTCTAAGACGGATAGGATTTATTAATAAAATATTTTACTTTTTTTAACGTTAAATTATATGAATTACATAGTAAACTGTTGTTGTGCTAGTGATAATCATAAATATAACATTTATTGTAACATTTGAAATCCTGCATTTCTAAAACGCAGGGCTGTAAGAAACAAATAAATATTTATAAAATACATTTTTGGTGAAAATAATGCATAAATTATAAAACATAAATAATTTATTAATCTATAAACAGACATGTGTAACTTGTGTAGTAAAAGAAGTAGTTTTCTTTTGTTATCAATAATACTTTTTTTTTACATAAATTTATCTACGATGACGCTCTAGGAATAGAACAGAACTCTTCGATAAGTCCTGTGTTCGATACCAGCCACTGAAAGCAGAAAAAGAACATAAACATCTGTTGGGGTGAGTGCTTGGGAGTTTTCCAGAAACCTGGAAAGCAAAATGTGTTATGACACGTGAATAAAGTCCACTGTCATTGAAAATACTGTCATGGAAAGCAATAGTTAGGGATAGCAATTAATGTACTTTGCAACAGTCTTTGAAAATTAGTCTGTTTTTTAAGTTATGTCAGATTACATTTTTTGTACTGCGCATAGAAAAATCTCAGAGTAAAAACTTTAAATCTGTAACTTTGTAATTAAAGGAATCATGAAATAATAAAAGCTTATTAAAAATCCAAAGTCATGTATGAAAATCATTATATTAGTTATTAAAAGCTACAAAATTTCATCGACATACATTAAACATCATTCTCAATAATATTATACCATTTATTAGATATTACATTTCATAATCTTTTTCATCCATGTCAAGTTATGAAAGAAATAAAAAATTCCTCTAGAAAATCTTTTCCACCTATTCTCAAAGTTTCAAAGCAACAAACTAATTTAATAGCAATAATTCTCACATTCCTTTATTGTAAAAGCTCCATTCTCGAAACACGAATATAATATATTACTACACAAACTCAACATTCGATAAAGTAAAAAAGCTCCCTAACAAATAGATATACACTGGAGAGGCCGTAATATAATTAGCTTGGTAGCAGCTTGCCTAAAATTTACAACCTAATTTTGTGAGTTAGCACACAATTCCACAAAGTGATATATCTTTCATGCATTAAATATTAATGTCAATGGCAGAAACTTATTGATATTCTGGGGACAAAGTTATGCTCCTGGTTTGAAGTCCATTAATTTGGGGAGACGCGACTATAAACTAAAACGCTCATGAATAAATTTTACCAACAGTTTTCTTTCCTGGTTGCAGCATAATTGACTGATCGTTGACTTCCTAATCATCTAATTTTGTAGAAACATTAATCAAGAATAACTTTGTAAAGTCGATCTAATTATGATCAGTTGATTTATAGGCAAATATCAATTCGAAACATTGTAATTTTTTTTTTAATTTGAATAAATAATGCGATGAAAGCTGGTACAAATGAAGCCATACAAACCTGAGCTATCCATATAATGTATTTATAAATAATAAGTTAAATTGTGCAAAAAATAAAAAATAGGTGACTTTATGAAAGTTAATAAAAGATAGCAATGATTTAGTTGGGAAAATTTAGCCGGAAAGTAGCGGGTTCAATATTTTACCCAGTTATAAACTGATTTACAGAGAAGGATTAGTGGATGGGAAGGACCCGGATTCGAATCCCGGCTCGGGCATGGGTGTACATTCTCTCTCTCTTTCTTGTCTTTGTCTTTTCTTTCTTTGTGTGAATGGCTGCCTATCCTATAAACGGATACCTATGGCATGTGTGTACTGAGGAAGTCGGATTCCACACCAAATACGGCTCAGTTGGAAAAGTGGAGCAGCGCACCCCATATTGCGAGCTTGGCTGGCACACGACAATAACAACAACAATTTAGAAGGTTTATGAGTTAAAAGTTTCGTAGAAACCATTGTTCATTAAATGATACCGAGCATTTTGTAGAAAAGAGTGACAGCTCAAGTGTAGACTTCGTCCCTTTATAATGATTCAAAATTATGAAATAGTTGGCTGTATTTAGTTGCGTCTGTAACCAGAAATAAACAGTCGGAAAAGCATCGCAATAATCTAACTTATCCGCCTACCCTGTCTATTGGTCAGCATGCCTGACTGCGGATAGGGAGGTACTGGTATGAAACCCGGTTCGAGCAAGAATGTACTTTCTCTTTTTCTCTCTCCTGTCTTTATCCTTTCCTTGTATAAATGGAGTGGGAATCTTTACCTACCCTATAAACGAGTCCCTATAGCATGTGTGTTTAACCCTTCTTTGCATGATTTTTTCTTTATTGGTGAAATAAATCAAGTTGATATAATTCATGTTCAAAATTAAAGGAAAAATGGTTAAAAAAAATCTTAGTATATATTTATAGTATAAATTTAGCAAAAAACAATATGCTAAAAATTTCCATCATCATCCAAAGTTAGATCATTAGCTTAGTACTAAATAGAGGAAAATAACAGAAACACGTGTTACAAACCTTTCTTCCACTCATTTTCAATTTTTTAGCAATAGAAACTCTAATATAATAAAACAAAATTATAAACGAAATCATACGTTTATTGCAACTACAACAAACAGCGGAATGAGACAACTTTAAGCTCGTTTCACTGATAATGACACTTGTTTATTTTTGACAGCTATGTTTCTTTTTATGCAGTGGACATTAAAAAGGTATCCAAACACGATCAACTTAAAGTGAACCTGTTCATTTATATAATTTTTGGGCATTATAGGTTATGATGGAAATTTCCACCATTATGCAAAGAAGGGTTAATTATAAAAAAGAAGAAGAAAATATTTTCCAGTTATCCTCTTCAATGTGTACGACAAGCATGTTAGTATAGAGCTCCAAAAATGTCCGTCATAACCTAATCTAACTTAACCAATTATTTGGTATAATTCATTATAATGTTAAAGGCCTAAAAAATGTCTCGGTAACATACTTCACTTCTTTTTATGTATTAAGTGGGTCCTTATTTGCCACAATTTGCAAAACATACCTATATATTATATGCGTCGCAAAGGAGGGAATTCAGAAAACTCCCAAACATCTACCCAAAAACGTGCATGGGAAAGGCAAAAGCAATATCCATCACCCTATGTTCAACATCGGCTGGACTCAAACTTTCTATTCTGAACTAGCTGCCTTATCACTAGTACACGGTGAGCTCTCCCTAAATCTAATTAGACCTATCTCGCTATTAAGTTATGATCACATTTGTCACACAAGGGATAGCTTAACAAGCGATTATAAAGTTAACAGTAAAATCCAAACCGCTACAAACATCCACAATCTATCTGTAACAGATCCCATAAGCTATCAAACAAAAAGCCAAAGCACTAACCATTTAACTGCTAATGCAGCTTCCAAAAATGTAATAAATTTTTACTACCTAAATTTTTCGTTATGTTGAGAAGAATTCCTTCCATAAATTTTATATAATCGAAATGTATATTTTGTGCATCATATGATAAAATATGATTTCATTCAACAGACCAATAAAAATAACATGATTTAATAAATTTAAAGTTTTAGGATTGATAGAAATTATTTGGGATACAGGATTGATAAAATTATTATACATTAAATTATTGATAAAATTATTATTATACAGGATTGATAAAAATTATTATTATGAAATATTTAGTTTCAATAATACACGAAGAATTTCTGCTTTTTAAGCCTTTTACAAATTGCTTCAGTTTGTACATCAATCCAATTTTTGTTTCAACAATATATGAAACTAATCACAATAAATATTTAAGAATTACCCTTTACTTGTGCTTTTCACAATTAATAACATTTCTTTAATAAAATTAAACATACCTCACTCCAAAAAAAATCTATTGAATTTTTTTTAAGAATGTCAAAATATTTTTCTTTATTTTGCAAAGTATGGAATAAATATCAAAACGCTGTCATATAAAATAATGCAAATATGAAAATATGCACTTTACACAAATAGTTCACAATATTTATTAATGATGCAAACTGCATTAAATTGAAAACAAAAGCATTATTGAAGGAAATAGTTGTATGGGTTTTCAAAAATGAATCCTATTTAGCTATTTCAAAGGATCTTCTATCGTAAACCATGCCTTTTATTTAAAGTGTTTCATATTTATATTTTCTAATTAAATATTCTCTATAATATTGATTAAGTTTAAATATGATACATTAGACACAGAACACTAACACACAGACAGATACTACACACAGAAAATATTTGCTTGATATGAATGAAGCAAGATTAAACTTTATAAAGAAAAACATTTATTTTATTCGATAGGTTAAATTAAATATTATTAAAATATAAAATCTGTAATTAAGTTATACTAATCATTGTACACTAGTTAACAAAAATTAAGGAAAATCACAAAAGTAGCAATAACACTCCCAAAAATGAGCCAATCTCAGTAAAATTTGCATACGTTGGTAAGCAAGAGAAGTTGAATAAGTGACATTATACAGAATAGTGGCGCTGCTGTCGGAATACGTCACTTACGAGGAGCATAAAAATGCATGTCTCAGAGCAAGGAGGCAATTGTCGCTGCGTATCTGATATTAGAAATCTGGTATGGCGAAATTGTAATAATAGCTTCCATGCATCATTTGACAGAACAATTTCAATGTCTCCTAAAGTAGCTTACGTTGAAGTATCTTCTAAAGAGTCTTACGAAGAAGTGTCTCCTAAAATATCTTACTTAAAAGTCTCCCAAAGTATCTTACATAAAAGTGTCTTCTGAAATGTTCTATATAGAAGTCCTCTCGAATTATTTCACGCAGAAGAGTCTCCTGAAAAGTCTTACGTAGAAATGTCTCCTAAAGTGCCTTACAAAGAAATGCCACCTGAAATTCTTTATACAGAAGTAACTCCTGGAGTATCTTACATAAAAAATTCTTCTGACGTGTTCCATATAGAAATGTCTCCAAAAGTATCTGGCGTAGAATTGTCTTCTGAAATGTCTTACGAAGAAGTGTCTCCTAAAATATCTTACTTGAAAGTCTCCCGAATGATCTTACATAAAACGTGTCTTCTGAAATGTTCTAAATCAAAGTCCTCTTGAATTGTTTCCCTCAAAATGTTATGTACAATCTCCTGAAATGTCTTACATAGAAATGTCTCCTAAAGTGTCTTACAAAGAAATGCCTCCTGAAATTTCTTACACAGAAATAACTCCTGGAGAATCTTGTATAAAAATTCTTATAAAATGTTTTAATAGAAATGTCTCTTAAAGTGTCTGATGCAATAACGTCTCTTAAAGTATCTTACTTAGAAGTCTCCAGAAATATCTAGCTTAAAAATGTCCTATATAGAAGTTCTCCTGAATTGTTTCACACAAAAGATTCTCCTGAAATGTCTTCGGGAGTATCTTACAAAGAATTGTCTTACACCTGCTAAACTTTCTTATATGGAAGTGCTTTCTTAAGTGTTCCAACCTGTCTAGTGGTTAAAGTAACTGACTACAGATGGGGAGGACCTGGGTTCGAATTCCGGCTCGGGCATGGATGTACTTTCTCTTCCTATATGTTTCTTGTCGTTTCCTCTAATGATGGATGAATGTGGCCCGCCATATAAACGGGTTTGAGGTGGTGAGACGTGGGTAGTGCTACTTGCCTCCGTGACTTGGTTCACAGGTACCCACAGGGTAAAATAAATGAGTAGCAGTTTCCAGCTTTGTTGTGGCTAAAAAAAGGGTTAATCACCCAAGTGCCCACCATTGGAAAAATAAAGAATTTCAATCATGAAGGTTGGTCGTGTCGGACATGTTACGGACAACATGTATTAGTTTCCTAGTGTTTCAATCATAAACCTAGAGAATATCAAAGAAAAATACAAAGAATTTAACAGACTAAGTAACCAAAAAACCCGATGATGCAAATAATTTTTCTTTTGGCCGATGAACTTACATATAAACGTTTCTTAAGATATTTTAAATGGAAATATCAAATTATTTTCTTAAATTTTAGAACTTTAGAAAATGCTTTTAATTAATGTAAATACTCTTAAATTTTACATTAATTAAAAGCATTTTCTAAAGTGTCTTTCCTTAGAAAATGCTTTTAATTAAAAAAACATTTCTTAAAGTACCTTATGAAATTGAGCACTGAGCTGTCTTTAATATAAATATCTCATCAAATATCTTGCATAGAAGTATCTACTCTTGTGTCTTACAAAGAAATGTCACCTAAAATGTCTTATATACAAATGTTTCCTCAAATGTCCTAAATAGAATCATCTCCTTAACTGTCTTACACAGAAATGTCTCTTGAATTGTCATACAGAAGTGTCTCTTAAAACATTTTATAGAGAAACGTATTTTAAACTGTTTCACGTGGAAGTGTTTACCGGAATGTCTAAATATTTAACGACATAATACTGTTTTTCTTAAATTAAATAATTTAAATTTGCAATGATAAATAAGAGAGAAAAAATTTAACTTCATGGTAATTTCACCATTTATTATTCAGTATAATTACTATTTACGAAAAAAATAAAATCATTCTTTGGACCAATGGTAAGCTTTGGATAAAACATTTGACCCATAACATCTATTCTGTTCTAAACATCAAGAATAAACATCCTTTTTCAACTAGAAAAGAATGTTCTGTCTGGATAAATCTATTGAGTAATATTTTATGCATTCAGCAAGTAAAATTAAGTCCCATAGATTCAAATTAAAGTAATTAGTTCTTGTTTAAAATAAATTCGTATATTTAATGAATTCTTTAAAAACTATAATTAGGTTAATAAATGCAACCTTATAATTGTATAAGCAAAAGTATTACAGGAGTTCTAAAATAAATCACTTTATCACGTAAGATATAATTTTGAAACAAATGTCATTAAACTACCTCACATAAATTTTTAAACGATCTAAAAACTATAGCTATCTAATTTATGTTCTGAAATGTAATATATGTTTTATCTATATATAATAAAAAAAATTTCATATTTTAATGCCTTGTCCTTAACTTATAAATAAATTATAAAGCTTATATAATATTCAAAATAATGTACTTAAAAGATATTTAAGAACAAACTTAAATTTTTTAAGAGTAAACTCTTAAATTTTACATTGAATGTGAAAACACTTAAATAAAAACTTTTGATAATAAGCTTCATAATTGATAATTTTTAGGCGTGCATTTCTAAATCCTTAGAACATTTTTTAAAAATTTCAGAGATAAATGTGAATAATAAATATAATTATACATTTTTTTTATTTACATTCTTTTTTCGTTTTTCTAATGTACTATATAAGCGAAATTGTGCTTTTAGAAATCAATACTAGTGCTGCCATCTAGTTTTAGCATAACAATACAAAATTATCTTCGAAATGAAATAAGCAATTTTTCGGATATTCATTGACGATGTATTATTGAGATAATACGATAAAATAAATTACAATTATTATTTGATACGATTATTATCAAAACCTTACTATTGAATTATGTTATGTACCACATTGAAATATATTTATACACCTATAATGATATTATTACTTATAATATTAGTCATTTTATAATTTTTAAAATATAATATAATACATAATTACCTTTTTAGAAACATCATAAAATTGTTAACCATACTACTTTAAAATACCAAAAAATACACCTTAAATCTTAATGTTAAATTTAACGTTAACAACAGCTGGCACATGTAATACCTGTGTTCTTAATTAATTATTAATTAATATTCTATAATCATCTCAATATCATTTTATAATATATTAATAATACAATGTAATCATTAGCTTATGATGTCAAGAAATATATATAAATGTCATGAAATCAAGATTGATTGAATAGTTATTTTCATAAATGGTTAATTAATTCAGTAACTGATTAATCAATAAATTAATTAATTGATTGATTCTCCTATAAAAAAATATATTAGAATGAGTAATTTTATTATAATGTTTAATATGTAAAATATATAATTTTTAAAAAATAATAATGTACAGAAGTTAAGCCTATATTATAATAAAAAATTATCATAATAATTGAAGTAGCAAAATTAATAGCATTTCAGTCTCCTCTTGAATAATATTTGCAACTATAATATGGAAATATTCAAATATCATTTCTAGAGAAACTGTGGAAAAAAAGCAATTTAACAACATTTAAAATGAAACAAAGTTCTTTGTTATTCCACTATAAATACAACAGAATAATAATTCGTGCATGCAAGAAAAATCATTTTTAATCCCTCTTGGTTTCTCGCAGATTCATAAATTATTCATTCTAATCTAAATGAAAACAGTATTTATAAGAATCATGTATTTAAATAGTGCATTTATTTATTTATGCAGCATATTTCGTATTACACATTTTTTTGTTCTTACGAGCGCATGTCCAAGCGACATTTTTAACTTTTTGCTTATAGGTAGATTCGAAGCATAAAGCAATTCCCAAGAGATGGCATTCAAATTTATTTTGTAATATTAAATGAGAATATTTTAGAGAATGTGCTTTAAAGAGATACAAGAAATACTTTATATTTTTTTGTAAACTGTGTTTAAAATTCTTGTTTTATAAGAGTTGCCTCACTAGGTAAATAAATAACAAAATTATATGTATATGGCTATGATAAAAAATAAATTATAAATATATTTATAGAGAAATATAATATAATATTTAAAATAAATATGTATTCCTAGAGAAATATTTATTTTGATTAGCTAGAATATGAATCTGAAATCATATAATTTGCATTAATAAAAATATTCAATGCTAAATTAATGTAAAAGAAAAATATTAGATCTCTAAACGGAAAAATATAATTTACAACCATTAAAAATGATATTTAATAAGAAAACTATTTTGATTAAATATTTCATTAATTTTCTATCCATTTTAATAGAGCAAATATATTCAAAATTAACAATTCAAAACATACTAAGGCAAATAAATGTGATATATTTACAAAGAGTAAAAAGCTCCTTCAAACCAGAAACTTCAAAATCAAATCAAATTCATATTGAAATTTGATCTTATGTGAATATAAATGCTATTTAAATGCAATTATAGCTTTTAATGAATGAAAACAACACAGCTTATCTTAAAATAAATAATATCTATTGAAATAGTATCTAATTGAAGTTTTTATTAAAACGCATTTAAAGAATTATTTCTCGTAATTTGTGTAATTGTTGTTAATTTTCTATAGATAAACATTTGCACTTTTACACAAAGATAAATGCAATTTGTCTTATCAAATTTTATGCCGATTGATTATTAAAAACAGGATAAATGGAATTTTTCCATAAATAGAGTACATAATATTCCTTACGTGTTTAACCTTGTATACAACAAATTTTTTGGAAATGTAATTAATTCAAAGCAGGATTCGTTATAATTAATTTAAATTAATCCACCGAGTAAAATCAATTAAATAAGCATGAAACAAGATCCCATTATGTAAACAGTGACAATAGAAAGTTAAAACTAATTAATTTGAGGATAGAAATTTAATTAAATTTCTTTTTTCTTGGAATTCTTTATCGAAATATATTTTATTTTAAAGAAAAAACATGGAAAAGGATTCTAAAAATGCTACATAAAAACAATTATATTTCTTGAAATTCAACTGATAACATAATCAAGTTTCTTGAACTAATTAATTAATAAGAAAAATGTTTCAGAATTTAATTAAAAAGATAGTTAAAATTTTATTTTTCAACCACAAAGAAAGTTTTGTGAGTATTATATTGACTGTAAATTTGAAGTTTGATGTAAAATAAACAAAATAAAATGTTTTGTCAGAAAATATTAATAATATTTATTTTAAATAAAAAAAATTATCGAATTTGGATGAAATATTATATAATCTCTTTCTCAATAAATTTAAAAATAAATTTACTTCTTCAGTGCTAACGTGTTTTTTGCTACAATGAATTTTTTATCATTTAAGTTCTAAAATACGATATTCTGTTAAAAATTTAGTAATTTTAAAGTTTAATAAAAAAATTTATTTCATTAAATTGAAATCTGACATTCAAAAAGGTTTTAATAAATAAAGTTTAAAATTAAATTTTATTTCAGCAGATATAACTTGTTTTTTTGCAACAAAAAATTCACATTACATAATAAAAAAAATTTTAATAATACCTCTCATTAAACAAATCAATATTAAAATTTAAGGATATTAAAAAATTCCTGAGATTGTGAAAGATGTAATATTTATTAACTATTAAAATATTCCATAATTTACATTTCGTGAATTGTGATATGAAATAAACAAAATAATTCTGTCTAAAATAAAATTTTATTTTGCTTTAAATAAAAAAAACAAATTTTTAATTTGAAATATGAGATAAAATTTCATTTAAAAACTCTTAAAATTAATATTCTTAATTTTATTTCTTCAGCATAATTATGTTTCTTTGTTACAACAGAATATTAGTTATTGAATAATAAAATTAAAATATTTATTAATTATCAAAGTATTCTATAATATCCGTATTATCAAATATATACTCCATAATATCAAGTATAAGTAATATTTATTAATTATTAAAATATTCCAGAATTTACACTTCGTGAATTGTGATATGAAATAAACAACTCTTTCTAAATTAAAATTTTATTTTGCTTTAAATAAAAAACTAATTTGTAATAAAAGATAAAATTTCCTTTAAAAATTCTTAAAATTATTAATGTTAATTTTATTTCTGTAGCGTAATTATGTTCCTTTGTTACAACAGGATATTAGTTATTGAATAATAAAATTAAAAAATTTATTAATTATTAAAATATTCCATAATATTAAATATAACATGTAATATTTATTAATTATTATAAATATTCCAGAATTTATACACTTCGTAAATTGTGATATGAAATAAACAATAACTCTTTTAAATTAAAAATTTTATTTTCCTTAAATAAAAAACTAATTTGAAAAAAAGATAAAGTTTCATTTAAAATCTCTTAAAATTAATAATATTAATTTTATTCTTCAGCGTTATATTACGTTTCTTTGCTACAACAGGATATTACATATTCAATAAAAAAACTTAAAATAATATCTTTCATTGAACAAAATATTAATTTTCTATTTTAAGGATATTATTCATACATATGAAATTCTAAATCATGTTGTTATTGTTTATTGAAAAAATATTTAATTTAATTCCATTTATACACATTAAATATAAAACGACTACTGTATTAACTGCAACTGTATCCGAAATTGGGGACTCACCTGTCGCAATATTTTTGAGCAAGCAGGCCACCCGCATCCTTGTCCGAAGCCATTGAGGAACCACAGGAGGGAGAAGACGGCGACAGATGAGGATGAGGCGAAGATGAGAGTGACCAGACCACAGAAAGTGAGGCCGACAGAGAACAGAGTCCGGGCACTAATCCTGTCTGATAAGATGCCGCCCAGGAACTTGCTGATCGCATAAGCGACGTTTTGACAGCTTATTATCAGACCTGGAATCGAGGAAAAAACCATTACTTTCACTTCTGAAACAATTCATAAGCAATTTTGTCATTTCTTCAGGGCCTAAACAAATGGAGAAGTAAAGATAATTTATATAATTTATAAAAATAGAACAAAAACTCAAATTTTCTCTCCCGTTTATCAAATTTATGAAATATAATGTTTTATCAATGACAACTCTCCAGATATAATATTTAATAAATCATACGTTTAATGGTAGGCAAAACGTGCGGCTTTTTATTACATTTTAAATAATAGCATATGCAACGGATTTAGTTTTCGAGTACAATGAAGCTTTTTATCTCGAATTATGTTTTCAATACTTGTACAAAGAGACATTCCAGTTTTTAAATATTTGAACACACTACTTAAATAATTTATTATTTATAGTTTTGAGATTTGATTTAATTCAAATTGATATTAAACTTTTAAATAGTGTTAATTAATGTTTAATTAAAATATTTCACCAATTTTAGTTTAAGTATTTGAATTTAAGTATTATTCAATTTTTAATAAATTTTAATGTAATATGTAAAACTTATTCAAATATCTGAAAATTGTATATTTGAAACATAAGTTAATAGAACAAAAAATCTCACAACTACTTGATTAAACATTAATTAAGATAAAATTTGTGCAATCGTTTCAGAATTAAAAATTTTAAATATTTCATCCAAAATGTTCTTAAATGCTTGAAAATTGAATACAAGAAAATAAGTCTCAATATCACATAATTAAGCTGCAATCAATAAATCATTGATCTAAATAAAAGAAAAGCAC
Organism: Latrodectus geometricus; assembly: GCA_026290005.1. Taxonomy (NCBI): domain Eukaryota; kingdom Metazoa; phylum Arthropoda; class Arachnida; order Araneae; family Theridiidae; genus Latrodectus; species Latrodectus geometricus. The sequence goes on along the minus strand of JAPDSC010022367.1, from coordinate 12,600 downwards.
TTAAAATCTCGTATACACAGTACCTTAAATATTTTGAATGTTTGTATGAAGAGTGGGTTTAGTTTTCAAATATTGGGATCAATTTTCATAACTTATTTATAGTAACGAGATTATATTTAATTAAAATATTTGAGTCAAATATTTCTATACGAATATATTCAATTCAAATAATTGTGTGTGGGGGGGGGGAATTAAGTATATTTTATAATTCAAATTGTTTTCCAACTAAACTTAAGATATCCCAATTAATAATTAATTCAAATATACAATCTTAAAATTCAAATAAAATATAATTGAAGTACTTGAGTTGGATATAAAGCTATTTTCTCAAACTTTATTTCAATATTTAAAATCTAAATATTTACAGATATAAGTTAATAAAAAAGCAAACTTCGCTTACACAAAATTAACCACTTGCGCTGGAAAGACGTGCCACGTGCACGTCGTAATGCTTTTGTAATCACAGAATCATCAATGACGTGGTATGTACTTCGTCACTATATACATATATAATGATATTCTATATAACAACGAATTATTCTGGACTGTTCCAGTACATACGTCGATGAATTCTTTGCAGTGCAAATGGTTAAACACCATTCAGAAAAAAATACATTTGAATATACACA
>JAPDSC010022367.1:0-11571 GCA_026290005.1 Latrodectus geometricus | reverse complement strand
CCATAAAGAGCTCATTAGGTATAAAAACGTCTGGTTTACCACGCTTGGTGCATTTATCGCCAAGTTGGCAGAGTAGGGGACCTAAAGCGCAGATTAACGTAATCATATAATTAAATATCAATCAAATTCCATCTTATTACGTTTAAAAAATTAATATACGCAATATATTTAACTTCCATGCATACATTTAAAATTTTTATTACTTACGTATTCGAATACTTGTTTCAAATATTTGTTTTAAATATTTCAATTCCAATATTTGAAAAATTAATATTTTAAAACATGTTAAAAAAAAGGAAACAAATTTCACTCTAATATAATTAATTAAACATAGAAAATTCATACAGCTTACTGTAGAAAAAACAAGAGTATCTTTTATTATGTTTTGAATATTAATGTAAACATTGAATTGAATATTTGAATGAAATATTCAAAAAAGTGAATGCTCAAAAATATAAGTCAACTGAAAATAATTTTTATAACTACGACATAATTAAATAATAAAAATATATGTTTGAATGTTGACGATGAATTTCGTTTAGAATATTTTCTCATAAGAAATGGATTCCATTATCGAATATTTGAATTAAATATGCCAAAATTTTGAATATTTAATTACATAATTTAATAAGGAAAAGAAACTTATAATGTAACTAAGCATATTAAAATCTGACATAATTAAAAACGAAATTTGAAAATTTAAAATATTTTCAAAATTATTTAAATTAACTATCACTACTAAATTATCATTTTCACTAAAACAAAATACGCATAGCGACTATGAAATAGTTAAACGGGATTATTTTAATTATCTAGTATATATAATTAAAATATCACTAACTTTGCACGACACAAACCATCAAAAGATTGCTCTGTAAACCATCAACTTGTGTTAATGATTTCGAAATCATTTTCAGAGTCTACATGTGGGCAAATATTTCTCTGTAAGTGTAACAACCCTGAGATAAACTTTCTTACACCTTCGAAATAATTGGTTTAATTAAGTAACTGAACTATTTGAGTTGTAATTTTACGTCTCAATCAACGTTGAATTTCCGATTGTCACCGAAATTATTAATTTACTTGATAGGAAATAATAGTGTTAAATTCTTCATGGTATTAAACGATTATGATTAACTACATTATTTGAAATTACAAATAATTTTAAATCTCAATCGATTAAGAATTATTAATAATATTTTAATTCTATTTATTTTAATAAAATCAAATATAGCATCCTAATATCCATACTTAAAATGCTTGTATCATATTTAAAAACAAAATTTCCACGTGCATTTTAAAATAATTATTAACATGCCAGATGAGAAATTATTAAATTTACAACCAGGAATCTTTCATTACTATATATATATATAAATATATATATATATATATATATATATATATAGATAGATAGATAGATAGATAGATAGATAGATAGATAGATAGATAGATAAATAGATAGATAGATAGATAGGACAGATAGATATACAGAAGGAAGGGTTAGAAAGCGATAGATTTTATATACCAAAAAATTAATTAAATTTTGCATCAAATTTGTAACATTTAAATTTATTATAAGACCAAAAATGTCTCTTCAATTTTTTATGATAAAGTATTTAATTACTATAATAATGAGTTTTACTCTATATTTAGATTTAATATATCTATATTAACTCTAAATTTTCTGTATATATAATAACAGACTATTCTTAATAAGTATGAATGAAAAGCGAAAAAGTATTTGAATTTAACTGAAACCAATAAAAATTTAACTATTAGGAATATGAGAAATTAAGTCTTAGCAAAAAATATATCTTTTGGTTAAAATTTCATTTTCATCGAAGATGTAAAAATACTCGTTAAATTTTAAAAATTCCGTTTAGTTGTTAAATTTGATTATAGAAATTATTAAACTATGAAAAAAAAACCTTTTTTGACAACAAACTCTTCAATAGGAAATAAATTATTCTTAAATTGAAGAAAAATGTCTTTAATTCATTTCTTTCCTCGAAAACATAATGATAATTTTAAATTCTTTTCTTTTTTTATCTGTTTGGCTATTCGTTAGCAAATGAGAGAACGTTTAAAAGGAAACTGAAGTAGAGAATGGAAGCTATCATTAAAGAAGATTAAAAATTATTTGAACGACGAAATGTAGGTAGTCATCACTCATGTTACACGGAAAAAAAAGTCTTTTAAAAAAAAAAATTTTTCAATTTTTTTATGCTTATAAAAAAAAGCAAAAAAAATAATTCATCTTTTAATGATATCATTAATCAAAATTGAAATTGTTAAGAGTGCTGGTATCGTGTTTGACGACATAATGTGAAAAAAAAATTATTTTTTCAGATGCTGAAATAAAAAAAATAATTGCATGCATTATTTAAGTATGATGTTACATTCTCATCATATTATTTAATATTTAAATAGAAAAAAAAGGTAGAATCTTAAGAAGATTAAGTTTCAATAGCACAATTACTTTAAGAGCGTATTTTTTTTTAGCTTTGAAGAGTTTTTGTTTAGATGGGGCATTTAAAAGAATAGCCTCCATAAAATGCTGCAAATGAAAAAAATTATTTTCAGAAACATTCTACTTTAATTGTTTCCATGTTATTTAATATATATTTCTAAGAATTTCACACATAAAAATCAATTAATATAACTAAATATATTGAAACGAGGAGTGGAAGTTTTTTACAAGCAGCGGATGGTGTTTTGCATGATCTGTTTTTAACCATAAAGTGGTTGTTTCTTTCGTTACAGTTGAGATCCTGTGTACGTTACTTCATTTAACTGATAATTGCTCTGTGAGTTAAAACAAATAATCATTTTCACCAATAATGTTGAATATACAATTTTGTCCACCCATCAAAAACAAGTCAAATTTGTCAATGGGATGAGCTCTTCAGTGAGCAGTTGGAAAGAAAATTTTGGCCAATAGCTTAGTGGGATTGGTTATTTAATGTATTATTGCAGAATTTGTCTCTCTTGCTACCGATATTCAAAAATAAATACTTATAATTCATTAAGTAAAAATAAATTTATTTCCTGTAGCATGTAAAGCACATTAAATATTAATATTTTATTGTTTATGCTAACAATAAATAAATCATAACATTCACTTTATGGTTAGTTTAAATCAGCAAGGACGATTTGAATGTTTCTATTTATTTTATTATTATTAATAATTGCAAGCTCTCAACAAAATTATTTGCAAGCATTGACGAGGAAAAATCATTAAAATGCTTTAATACTGTAACCGCATCTAACTCCAAATATAAGCATGCAAAAGTTATAATTACAGATTTTTCTGAATACATGTCTTTTAAAGTAAGTGCTTGGGAGTTTTCTTAGACACGTGATTTCCTAGATTTCATCAATAAATCTACTCTAAGAGGATAGTGCCCATTAGAAATCTCTTGTTTTAAAAGAGCTTTTATTTGCTATATTGCTACAATATCTCATAAACGGAATTTGAAATGAAAATTGACGATTATTGATTGTGTTATTTAAAGAAACACTGTCTATTAATACTGAACCCTAAAAACAGCTTAGACCTGGTGGTATGACAGCACTCTTCAGAGTGGTAGGTTTTCCCCCCCCCCCAAAAGAGAAAAATTAAATATAATTATTTATGGAAAATATTTATATCCTTTTATTATATAAAGAAATGGAAGTAAAATCTTTTTTTTTTATTTATATATTTTCTTTCTGTATAATAAACAACATAAAACAAAATTTAAATAAAGCATTTGAATAATTTGTCAATATTGAATAGTTAAATAATTAATGATTTAATTATGATATTTTTGGATAAGGTTTTTCAAAAAAATTATTAAATTTCTGATATTTTCCTGTACCATCAATGATTGAAAGATCTAAAATCTTTATTTTGTATAAATGCACATTTCCAAGGATATATTTATGAAAATTTTCTGCTAAAAACTCTTATATTTTAATTAATTGCAATTAGTTATTCATCAAGATTCCTCTAAAGAATAAAAGATTTTGTGTCTAATTTTAATGAAGAAACTTACACATACATATATAGTATACACATACACTGTATATATATATATATATATATATATATATATATATATATATACTTTCAAAAATAATTGAGAATTTCTGAACTCTTTTACGATAACATCATTGATTTTAAAAGGAAACCTTTTATGTATTTTATGCACGTGTGTATCAATTTCCTTAGAATCATTTATTCGAAAATTGCTATGAATTTGTCAATTCGAAACGTCTTATCAAATATTTAGCATAAAGGGAAAGAGTTTTGTGTTTCATATACTGTCCGTAAATATTATAATAAATTTAAATACTTGTAAAGGAGAAACTGATGTTTTATAAAATTATTAAAAGCTGATTTTTATGTTATCATTTTGAGATAACTTACTGATAAACCAGATTTTATTTGGTAAATTGCTCCTGATTTTGAATATTCCAGTTGTGAAAAAGTATATCATCGCACCTGCTTAGAGAAATACCTGGTATCCGTCTACGTTGAAAAGTTATTTTTGACTACAGATGAATTAACATACAGGTGATAACATACAAGGGAGATAACATCCTTGATTTAAAAATGAAACCTTTTATGTATTTTATGCACGTGTGTATCAATTTCTTTAAAATCACTTATCTGAAAATTACTATGAATTTGTCAATTCGAAACGTCTTATCAAATATTTAGCATAAAGGGAAAGAGTTTTGTGGCTTATATACTTACTGTCCGTAGATATTATAATAAATTTAAATATTTGTACAGATAATAAATTTAAACATTTGTAAATCTTCCCTTTTATGATTTTTTTATTTGTGAGTGTTGTACTTAAAGCTTTCTAGTTTACAAAGCAGTTTTTTTGTTTTATTGTCTGCGAAATACAAATTAAGTTGCTGGAATTTTAAAGTAAATCGAATCTTTTGTAAAACGAAACAGGAAGTTGCATTTTCAAACCAGAAGAGGTAAAGGAAAGTTGCATTTTATTTTTTTGTATATGTTTTTCCATAATGTGCTGATAAATTGCAATAAGTAGGAGGCAGAGTTTGGGCTTATACATTCGGAAAAAAGTGGCAACCCTGTCGCTATCACAAGTGAGATTATCACTTTAAAGGTGATTTTCTTCAGTTTTGTTTTTATAAAATTTCCAAACCGTTAACTGCGTTTCTCATGTAATAATAAAGATACTTGTATGAAACTTGGCCTACCTGTGTGTATGCTTTATATATATCTATGTAATGATATACAATTTTGAGTATATGTGAAGAACTTTTTCATTAACAACTATTTCTTAAAGGGAGTGTTTAGTAAAATTTCAAATACTGCTATGTTTTTATAATCTATTTTCTTTTTCTCTCAGAATTTTTCTCAGATTTTCCCTTTATTTCAAAGAATATTGCCACATAAACCATATGCTCAAGTTAAATTAAGATAGATATATTACAATACTGTAGTTAGCCATTTTTTTATAAGTTTTCACTAAAATTTGCCAGTAAGTAACCAATTTAACAAAAAGTATGCTAGAATTAAACTTTTGGCTTATTTTAGATTTATAAATCCTAATTTATACATCTGAAAACAAGATAAAAGGAAGTTAAAATTAAATTTTAAAAAGAAGCTGCCTTGAACGTAGGCGGATACATTAAACTCAAAAATAAAATGTATTTTAAAATAAGATATACAACTCTCTTTAAAAAAAAAAAAAAAAAAAATCCTGAATGTTTATTACAATAATATGTCGGGCATCAAAATAAAAAATAAACTTACACGATCTATTATGGAATAACAAGAATAGGTCACTTTTGTTTTTATACAAATGTAATCAGTTCTGTAAAATTAATTCAAGTTGAGTAAAAGTCTAAATATATAATACAGATTTAACTGACGTCAATCATATTACATATAACTTTATCTTGTAGTCAAATTTAATCAAAATATCCCCTGAATATTCAGGCATATAGAATCGCATTTTATAAATTGTTTTGTAACCACATATAAAAATTACATGAAAAATGGAAATAATTCTGTTACAGTTACTTCAAAACAAATTCTGAAAGTATTGTTTTTTAAGCTGTTGAAACTTCTTTTAAGGTTGCGTGCTAAACACATTTGACTCATTTCGTAGTTTATCACAATGTATGTATTATTTTATTTCAAAATTTGGAATCCTTTGTTGAACAAATAATTCTGCCACCATTATTTCTTTTAACTCAAACACACTTACATTTACATACGTATAAAATTTTTCCTTAACCTAGCATCATTGTTCAAAGCTTTCGAAATGGTGATAAATTTATCAAAGCAACAGTCGAAACACTGAATAGCGTTTTATGAAATATAAATTACATCAGAGAGCAGTTTGTATCAATAGAACATTTGTTTCACAATAATTTTAAACATTAAAGTCTTTGCATATTTTAATAGAATATAATGTGTATAAAATACTGAATGAAATAGGCTTAGTAACATATTAGGAGTGATTGCTTCGGTAAGAAAGAATTTATTTTATTTTATTCTTTTTTAATTTGGCTTTCTTTTGGTATTATTAGATAAAAGAAAATATATTTGTTTGAGTTTAACAACAAGCTGCTCAAAAACTACTTCAAATGTACATTTATGTTGCTAAAATATGTTTTATAATTAATTCAACTTTGAAATTTTGTGTTCCAAAAATTTTTATACAGTACACTTTAGTGAAATATTTACATCATCTAAATAAAAATGTTGCCTGAAATATTTTCTACAAAAATTGTTTTCGATTCATATTCTTTATGGGTAATTTCTAATAATAATTTGGCTCCAAAATAAATTCTTAACGAATAATTTCTTTTGGTGCCAAATTCTTTTGTCTGATTGCAAAGCATTTTGACCAATCACGATTAAGAATTCAAAATCGCTCTCTTTGAATAACGCACTGCAACGAGACAAATGAGCAGCGGACAGCCTTTTCCCAACAGTGAAAACATTGCTTAAATGGATTAGTAAATAAAGATTATTGGACATTGTTCAGTGCAGATGGGACTAGATAAAAATGGAGAAATCGACCTATTTTCCCTTATCTTTCGGAAACCGGTGTCTTTAGGCTTATCAATAAAAGTGAGCAAACAGAGCGAAATTATCTTCCTGTGAAAAATGAAGTAATAAAGAAGCATTCGTTTACACTTTAATCGTGGTTGCATAATAAAAACACAAGTCTCAAATGAAATACGATAATGATTTCTTCTTCGTACGCGTTGCCAAACTCAGAGAAAGCAATTCCACAGAGAAATTGGTTAACAATCAATGGACCCATAAATTTGTTGGATGCGATTAACTTAAAGCACTCTTTGAGGAATCTATTTTTGTTAGTCAGTTAATAGTTAAGCTTGTGAATTGCTTCATTAAAATAATACCAATAAATAAAATTTTAGTAATTTTAAATTGTTTCGTAAAAAATTAATACCAAACAATTAAACTTTTTCTAAAGATGATTTTCATTTTATAAGTCTTTTTTTCTTAACTAATACACTCATTATTTATTTTATTACCTCACTTTTTGGACAAATAAAATGCAATATTTCTTGAAGTATGTTAATGCTTTGAAATCTTTACACGTTAAAAAAATTTATATTATTAATATTTTAAAAAATCTAAATTGCAAACTTAGAAATTTTAACATTCCATTTATTTAAATGCAGCGTATAATAACAAGAAACTACCATTATTTTCCATGTTAAATTATTTAGTAGGACTGGGGTATTTTTTTTTCTAATTAAATTATTCGTAAAATTTATCTGAAGAATTGATTTCTGTAACAATAAACAAGTACAGTTAATAAAATAATAACTTGAGTAGAAAAGTCATGAAAAAGTCATGAAGTCATGAAAGTCTATAAGTCATGAAAATAGTGTATTCCAACATTCAGAAGTAAAATAAATTGCATTTTACAGTAACTTCATACAAAATACACAATTATCAATATAGTGGAATTTCACACAATAAATAAATCTGCTTAATATTATTTGTGGATAAAATAATATAAATATGATGCAATATGTAGTATTAATTGTTTAAATAATTAAAAAGTAAATGCACATGATTTAAAAAAAATTAGCATAATAGTTATACAGACATAAGAAAATGCAAAGTATCATTAAAATAACAAATATCAGTGATTTTTTCATAATGAAAGAGTTTTTTACTTGAAAGAAAAATGAAGTGAGTGAATTCAGACTTTGATGCAATTCTATATTTCCTGCATAAAACATTTATTAAACAATTATTTTATACCAAAAACTGTTTATTATTATTTTCTGTATAGCTTTTTATTGAACAAACAAAAGTTTACATACATATAAATTATTTTGTGAACTATTAAATGAAGACTATTTCATTTAATTCTATTTTTTAAAAAGACGAAAAAATAGGAGCACTGTAAATGTTATTATTATAATTTACAATGATATATTACGCACAAACTCAAGAACTAGTAAAGTTAAGAAATATATAACTTTCATTTATTTTTAAAGGAATCAATGTGAATTATAATGTTGTTATAACAGCTTATAAAATGTAAATAATAAATTTCACGCTCACTTAATTTCACTGCAATTCTTTTTAATCAACTCTTGTTTAACTATGCCAAGATGTCTGTTTAACACCAAATATTAAACGCCAAGCTTGTAAGATGAGGAGACTAAATTTTGAAAAATTTCCAAATATAATAGTCAATAAGTAATATGATTAATGTAAATAAATAAATTTTAAAATTTATGCGGAACTATAGTAGTACTATTTACTTTGAATTTGAGAATGCAACTTTTATACTTTTTTATTAGTTCAAGTATAAACACACCTTAAAAATTTGATAAAAATTCTAAAAATATATGTTTAAGAAGTAATCGTATTCATTAAAGTAAGGAAATTTCAGGATTTTATTGAAATATTTTCAGTTTATTTTATATATTTAGTTTATTTTGAGTTTGCGCATGCAAATTTTACTCTTCTTCTTCTAGTTTTAATTTGGTCTTGCGCTTGTGATTTTTAAAATTTTCAACAATAATTTTTCTTTCTAATCTTATTTATTTGGACGTATATATTTTCGTATTTTATTGGAACGAATATATAATTTATTTTGAGTTTGTAAGCTCAAGTTTTACTCTTTTTGATCTAGTATAATATGGTCTCACGTGAAAAATCTGAAGATTCAAAAAGTAATCATAAAATTTAATACTAATAAATAATTAAATTTATACTCTAAATTTATGAATGAAAATTTTACTCCTTATATTTTGATCAGTTGGAAAACAAAATTTGTAGAGGAAAGTTGTTTGGCGGAAATTTGCATAAGAAAAATTTTGTGTAAAAAAATTCGTATTGATTGTATTAGTATTAATTATAATTTCATAATATTAAGTAAAGTCTTATTACATGTAATCGCATTTTTTAATACTTATAAATAAATTTTAGATAATATTATATTAATTTCTATCTTGTTTTAAGTATTTTTTATTGCAGAGAAAAAAAATTTTAACTCATATTTGAAATTTTTTTTCTGCAATATTCAATGCAATAAAATAAGTATCCAACAGATATTTTAAATTTAATTTTAAAAATCGCTAAATAAACATTTTTTCTACCTATCTTTAAAAATAAAAATAATCATAATAGATAAATTGCTAGGAAATAATTTAAGAGAAGATTCAAGCATTTTTCAATTACTGGTACGAGATTTTTAATTTTAAATTTATTTAAGACTTTATTAATACAAAGTAGGAATAAATTGGTAATTTATTAAACTAAACATATATTAAGAAGTCTAAAAAAAATCAAGATTTTGTTTTTATATATAGCATCGCTAATTAAATGTTTTTATAAAACAAATTGATTAACAAAAACAAACAATCTGATATATTCTTAGCAAAGGACAAGATCTCTTAATCATAAGCCTTGAAGGTCATGAAGGATTTCCTTTAATTAATTGTAAATAAATGATTTACTTTCATTAGTTTTCTTAATCTTAACTATTGATCATAATCTGAATAATTCGACAAAAAAAAAATCCACAATTACGATTATTGTTTAAGATAAAAAAAACTAAATTAGAATTCGTTTATATTAATGTCGTATTTATTAATGTCGCAGGATGAAATTACGTAATAGTAGATCGGTGAAGAAATCTCCAATCTATTCAAAAAAAAAAACATTTAGTTTATAACTTTAGACACATATAAAAAAAATAATTAAATGTGTCTAAAATTGTAAATAAATAAATAATGAGAACATAAAAGTGTAATTAATATAACTCATTAATATATTATTAACTCGAAACATATACTCATATGAGTTTAGAATTAAATCTGAGATTTACATTTGATAAATAAATAAAATTTTATAAGTAATTTTTGATAATAAATCCCTAAACTCTACTTGTTAATTGCATGCTTATAAAACATCAAAATCAGAAAATAAGTTCTATATTTTATCTTTCACCAGTATAGATATTATCTTACACATATGTTCTGGTGGATAATAAAAAACAACAAAATTAGTGCAATTCGTTAGATAAATCAGGCAATATATTTTTAATACCTCTTTGACACACTAGATGGCGCTTAGGTCTGTAAAGATATTTCGCAAGATATGACTCTTAATATGCATTCAAATAGTTCGAATGTTAAACCGTGATCACAAAGACGTAACTTACCACTTGAGTATCAAGGTCAAATTTAAAGTCTAATTTTCAGTTAATTTATACTATTTTGAAGTAAAAAAATATATATATAGAATTTATTATATATAATCTGTAAATAAACGGCTTTGCATACAGAATGGAAAAAAAATAATTAGACCATAACTGCAAATTTTTCAAGGACAAAACAAAATAAAAGGGAAAGTAACCCACTCACCGGCTTGACTCTTATCCAATCCTTCTTCCATTAACTTCGGCAAAGCCAAAGATACGCTTTTGCGATTGTAGGCGTAGCAAGCATATCCAATGAAAAGCGTTGCAAAGATACTGACTTGGTAAGTCCTTAACCGACTCGCCATTACAACAGAATAACCTCAAATTAACAGAGAATAAAATTACAGTGTCTTCCTTCCACTTACATCACATCACGTCTTGTGAGAGATAAAACAAGCCTAAATAAAACATTCGACTTTCTCCTGAAGTTCTTGCTTCCTCCCCCCTGTCTCTTCCCACCCTCGACTTCGGCCTTCTTATCAGCGGGAAGGTCATTCATACGCAGTTGTTTCATCAGATGTTTTTAATTCGGCAGAATGGATATGATTTCCCGAGACAGATTGTTTTCGTTCGAGCAGGCTCATCCATCCATCCGCGCGAAAGTGTCTACTTATTTTGACGGGCTTAGACAACAATAGAGTGTTATAAAACATGCTTTGTGATAGTAATTTAATTTTTATAGCTCGGTGCTTATCATATTCATGAAGTATTACAGTCGTTACACAGTCGTGAAGTGTAGTAACATAGATAAGGCAAAAATGAGATTCGGTGAATTCAAATAGCAGATATATATATATATATATATATATATATATATATATATATATATATA
>JAPDSC010022361.1:0-10963 GCA_026290005.1 Latrodectus geometricus | reverse complement strand
AGACCCAGGGCCGTCCCCAGTATCACCCCCACAACTGATTAATATTTTCTCCTTTTCCAACCCTATTTTGACATCGATTGTACCCCTCCCTGTTTGTTTACAAACATTCGTACAAACAAACATAATTCTGGGGTGGGCGGGCCACTCATCTCCTGCGCTGATTGATGGAGCCGCTAAAAAAGTTTTCTAAACAGCAACGGGGGCTTTCTGCCCAAACATTTAGGTCAATTATTTTGCTTGAAACAAATTTAATTAACTGCTCTTCCATTTCCTTTGATCATGTTGATTTTGCATATATTTTATCACTTATTTTGTATCTCAGTGTCTTAATTTCTGGTAATTACCTCCTCTAACTACTTATGAGTCACCATGCATACACTCAATCTGGGAATACTTTTACTATTATTCATTGTTGTAACCTTGCATTGATCCTTAAGTGCGTTTTCAGGTTATAAGCAAATTACTACAAGATGTCATCGGTCCCCGCTAGGACACCTCATCACCACACCTTAGACCAGTGTTTCCCAACGTGGGGCCCACGCCCCACTGGGGGACAAATTTGATTATTAAGGGGGCAATTCGAAAATGGACTAACAGGATATATGTCGACAAATATGTTATTTTAGCATGGTGATGTGGTAAATGAATTATATACATTTAAATAAATGTGTTGTTTTTAGTATACGTTTACTCTATGTCACATTTAATTAATTTTAAGAAATACATTCAGTTTTTAATTGATGTTACATATATTTCTTTCAGCCCATATTAAAATAAGTGGTACAAGAAAGAAAAAAGTTTACCAATATTTGAATATTTGGTGGAATATTTAAAATTTGGACTCATACCTGCTCTCCATGCTGAGCAAGGCCGGCGCTAGCAGCTTCGCCGCCCCGGGCAAAGAGGTAAAATGCCGCCCCTTTATAACAAAAATTAAAAGAGATAACCTGAACCCTTTCCACGATTAATGGTAAAATAAAACGAGTAAAAAAATTGCAATCATCAGCAATGTTGAAGTTTTGATTAGCAAAAAAATACTAATTTATTTATTTATGTTTTTGGCACTAAATTAAAATTAGGATTACGCAGAAAAAAAAGGAAAGAGTCATTTCTGGTGCATAATTATAAAATACAGAACAAATATTTTAAAAAAAGTAAAACAAATTATAAAACCACTAAATATTAAAACTTTATTACATATTAAAAATACATTTAATCTGAGAGTTGAAATTAAAAGTGTTTTTTGTTGAAATTAAAAAGTTGAAATTAAAAGTGTCTCACTTTTAATTTTGAAAATTGTTTTATAATTTCTTTAACATTAATTTTTTCAGCCAGGTTATATTCGACGGCTATTGTTGTTAAGCCGTTTAGTCGATCCTCGGTAGTTGTGGAGAGTAAAAAATTTTTAATTAATTTTAATTTGGAGATACTCCTTTCTCCACTTGCCACACTTATTTGGAGAGTCAGCAATATTCTTAAAACTATACCAAGACTAGGAGCAAAATCCAGGTTCGATATGAATTTTAAACTCTCAACTGGACTTTCTTTTCTGTTTAGCAAAGCCAAAACAGCTACTATCTCGTCTGCCAAGTCAAGCGCGTTTATATCGAATGAATTCCCATCAGTCAACACTGTTTCTAAATCTTTACAATACTTTATAATGTCATTTTGAGGAATATCTTTTAAATCAGAAATATTGTATAAAAATTGGAAATAGTTGCTGTGGGTACTGATCAAATCAAACCTGGATTCAAGTGCATTGATAGCTTTATCTAATGTAAAAAAAATAATATTCTGCCTTATATTTCAAAGCAGGATCTTCTATTAGATCATCTTTTGCCTCATAGTCGAAATTAACATTCCTTCTTCGAACTGGCTGGGTGAGCTCAAAATTAGCTGGTATGTCAATTTCGTTTGCGAGTTCTCGAGCATCGCAAAGCATTCCATTAATGGCTCTGTCCGATCTGAGATCCTAGAAAAAATCTTTACAATTTTTCAAGAGCTCCATAGCAGATGGTAAATCATAGTCTTTTGTCTGCAAGAGCTTACTTATTGGATTGATACAATTTAAGATTTTGTACCAAATTACAATGCAGCATAAGAATTTAAATTGCTTAACACAACTTAATAGTCCAAAAGCCTCAACTCTTATAGAGTTGTCAACCTCCGAGTATTTGCAAACAGCAAGTAAAGCATCGTATATCCCTCCTAATTGATACCTTAGTGGTTTCAATGCATCTATTCGGCTTTTCCAACGAGTATCACTTAGAGGTTTCAAAGTAAGTCCGGAAACATATTTTAATAATATAGTCCATCAAAAAGTTGATGAGGAAAAAAACAGATATATTTTTTGGACTATATTAAAAAATTGGCGGCTTCGAAGGATGCTTTTGCCACGTCATTAACTACCAAGTTTAATGAGTGACTGCTACATGGAAGGTAAATCTTGGTTTAAACGCATTTATTCTAGATTGCACTCCCGATTTACTGCCTCTCATGTTGGCCCCATTATCGTAAGCCTGTCCTCTCATATCCTGCAAATTCAATCCCAATGTTTCAAGTCTTTTAAGTATTAGAGCTGAAAGTTCATATCCAGTCGATCTTTCAACCGGAAGAAAGCCTAAAAAGCTTTCATTAATTTCAATGGAAACCTCCTTGGGATTGGACTTGTCAATGGATACATACCTTACTAAAACTGTCATTTGCTCGATCTTGCTGATATCAGGAGTGCAATCTAGAATTATTGAATAATATTTAGATTTTTTAATATCAGTAATAATATGAGATGTTATATTTTCAGCTAAAATAATAATCATTTCATTTTGAATTTCTTTTCCGAGATAGTGCACTTTAACTTCTTTTTTAAGCCCTCTGCGTATATGCTCTTCCATTACTGGATCAAACTGAGCAAGTAATTGAATAATTTGTAAAAAATTACCGTTAATGAAATCGTAAAGTTTGTCACTTGTACCTCGGAGGGCTTAGCAATTTTGAGAAAGCATTTTTATTGTTGAAACAATTCGTAGAAGCACCTCGCCCCAATAATATATTTCTGCGGTAATAAGTCTTTGTGAATGACTGTCAATCGTTTTAGAGTACTGTATTCTTTGACTTAATTCAATCCAAGACTTTTGACTTTCGATATGTTTTTTAGAGGTTTCATGTTGATTTAAAGTCTTAGCGAGGTGCTTCCAATCTTTAAAACTTCCAATAGAAAGGGAACTTAAAGTAGGACCAAAAAGTTTGCAGCAAAAGCAATAAGCATAGTCTTTAGTAGTTATATAAACTAACCAGTTACGTATGACTTTTTCGTCATTTTTCATATTTCTCAAATAATGAAGAGCGCTAAATCTTCGACCGGTATAATTATACGGAAAACTGTATTCTTTTAATGGTTGAGGTAGTCCTTCTTTTACCAAAAAATATATTTCTGCTTTTGATAAGCTAGTTGGCCAGGAACTCGGATCTGAATTTATTCTTGTACCAAGAGCGTCTTTTTTAGATATCCATGGAGTAGGTTCAGTACACGGCCCTGGAGTATAGCATGGGTCAAAACTCAATTATTTTAGAAATAGAAAATGTTTAAAAGTTTGAGAAATTTAATTTTAGGGCCAATTTGCCGCCCCCTAAGGTTGCCGCCCCGGGCAGGGTCCCGGCTTGCCCACCCCTAGCGCCGGCCCTGTGCTGAGCGACTCCCTTTTTGTCTTTTATGCTTGACAAAACGAAACACTGAAATGAGTTCATCTCGACGAGCATTTGAAGGCGAAACACACACACACACATAATGCTTATTTAGATTTCACTTTAAAGACTTTCAAACTTTAAAGAAAAATTTTGAAAGAAGGACAACAATAAAGTCCCTATTTACTGCTCACGCTTCAACTCATAATCGTATTCTTGAGGCTAATTATCAAATTTTTTTATTCATCGCTAAATCTGGGGGAAAAATTATACTAGAGGAGAGAATTTATTCACAAAACCATCAATATGAGCATTTCTTAAAACGATTCCTTAAAAAGATGACAAAGATGTAAAAAGCTATGTCACTTAGTGGCGATACTGTTATCGGAAGAATAGACAAAATGAGTGAAGATATTGAAAAACAACTTCTTGAAAAGCTGAAAACAAGAAAATTCTCAGTGAAAATGGATGAATCAACTTTGATAGTAAGGCAGTATTG
This sequence comes from Latrodectus geometricus, assembly GCA_026290005.1. NCBI lineage: Eukaryota > Metazoa > Arthropoda > Arachnida > Araneae > Theridiidae > Latrodectus > Latrodectus geometricus. Next base: position 6,783 of record JAPDSC010022361.1, on the reverse strand, counting down.
ATAACTTACGTGAGATATATTGATAAAGGGTATTTTACTGGAGAAATGTTCTGTAAAAGATTAGAAAGCACCACTACTTCCAAAGTTATATATAATATGCTAAAAAACTACTTATATCATCTTGTGCTGCAGATGATGCTCCTAATATGATGGGCAAGAAAAATGGTTTCTTAAAATTGATGAAAGATTAGAATCCAGAAATGATTCTTGTGCATTGTGTAATTCATAGTGAAAACTTTTCTGCTAAAAACATCTCGCCTGTTTAAAATGAAGTACTGTATTCAGTAATAAAGTGTATCAATGCTATTAAATCTAATGCCAGATATGAAGGATCTCTTCAAGCTATTTTGTGAAGAACAAAATGCAGACCATACAAGACTTTTACTTCCCAACTGAAGTAAAATGGCTCTCTAAAGGGAATTGCTTGAAAAGATTTATGGAATTGTTTGATACTCTTAGTGATATTTTAAACGACAAATCTGAAATGAAGTATCTGTTAACAGTCGATGGTAAAGCATTTGTGACTTATTTAGCCTGTATCTTTGAAAAACTAAATTAATTAAATAAGCAACTTCAAGGAACAAATATAACTCTTGTCGATGCAAAAGCGAAGATATTTGGTTTCAATACTCATATTTAGTTATGTCAGAAATATGTTAACAATAAAAACTTTGAAGAGTATCATTGGCTTCAAAAATATGAAGTAAGTGGTACTGCTTTACTTGTTATTGTCGATCATCTGAAAATTCTATCAATTGATTTAAAATAAGGATTATCTGATTTAAAACAAATTGATTTTCCAAAATGGATGATGCAGCCAACATTAGTGGGTTTGTCTGATATATCAAATATTCAGTATCAAAAAGAACTCGCAGAAATGCAGAATAATGAGTCAGTTAAAACTAATTAATTTAATTTATTTATTTAATATAAAAGGAGAGATGGTATGGCTTTGTGAGAAAACAGAAATCAAATATCCAAATTCAACCAAATGTGCAAGAAAACTGTTATTACTGTTTCCATCTTCATATTTAGCTGAATGTGGATTTAATGCTGTAAATAATTTACTGGTAAAAAAAAATCGTCTGGATATAACACTTGAGAACTTGAAGACTCACAGAGAAACTTGAGACTGAAGCTAACCAAGAACCTAACCTAAGATCTCTGTGCAGCAAACATCGAGCGCAAGGATTAAAAATTTAAATTATTATAGAAAAATCTTTATTAAAATTATTTCGAATTTAATTTTAATTTTTCATTACATTTTGAAAATTCATGAAAATTTCCTAGTGATTCCTTTCTAAAACCAATATTTTAAGTTTCTTAAATGAAAAATTCAGTTTTATAATATTAAAAATTATGTATATACTACACGGGGGAGCATAGGAAATTTAGAAAGGCGTAGGTGGGACATGGCACAAAAAAGGTTGGGAAACACTGCCTTAGACCAATAGGTGTAAAACCCCGGGGATAGGCGGGGTTTTATGTAGCTCGCAATCGGTAGATGACACTACTAAACTTTTACTGTAAGTTACCAATACACTTTTCAAAATAATTTTGATAGATTTCCTAAATTCTCCTCGCAATAATTTAGTAATTATTTTACTCTTCAATTATTTTCTGGTAATTTTTAATAACTTAATAATAACTTTTAAATTAGTCACTCTGCAAACACAAATTCTGGGAGTACTTTTTTATTTATTTTTTAATGATATATGGCAGGGGTGGCCAAACTTTTGGGATCCGCGGTCTACTCCAAATTTAAAAAATCGAAGGCGGTCTACCAATGGCCAAGCTAAATTAACGTACATATTTATTTTCGGTAACAAAAAAAATAATAAATTATGTAATTTTTTAAAAAAAAATTTAATATTTACAAAATTAAAATTTACTGACAAAAATAATCAAAGTGTTCAGGTATCAATATCTGGCCATTCTTTTCACTTCGTTTAGTTGAAATTTGACAGTGTATATCTGCGACAAGTTTATCACATTGTGGTTGGTACGAGCTTATTGCAATGCATAAACACGAAATTTATTGATTATCTATTAAATGTCACCAATGTTTGATTTTGTTCATGGTTTTAAAAGTAGATTCGCAAAGATACCTCGATCCAAAGAAAAATTTCAAATACAAAATCAATTTGTAAATATTTGGAAGCGTTTCCTCAGAAATTAATTTCCAAAAATTAGTATCGGTAAATATGCTCTGGATCTAAGAAATATATCGCATCTTAATTTATAATTTCTTCTTCGACCGTGACTGATGTGATATCTGTTAAATGTTCTATTTTTTCAGATACTCCATCAATGTTGACATTTTCATTAAATGAAAATATCATAAAATTGAGTATTTCTTTATACCTAATTAAGTCGGTGAATCTTTTTCCAAATTTTTCAAACAAAACAAATAATTATATATAGAAAACTTCGATGTCTCGGTTTGGATTATGGATGCTCTCTTCCTCCATGTTTTTGAATTTTCTCAATTCATGTTTTCTTGATTGAGATCCATACGTTTCTATAGTTTTTTTGTACGTTTTAATAGCGCTCATCATGTGCGTTTTAGGTTTTAAATCGTAAGCCTTTAATCATAAATCTTTAAATCGTAAATGTTTGCACAGTTTGTTTTGGGTTTTAAAGCGTAGACTGTAGTAAATTTTTATTTTAAAAATTCATTGATTCTATGTCATAAGTCATAAATTAAAATGTTTATAACCGAGGTCATTATCGGGATGGTCGCGTGGACTACCTAAAATGTCTTCGTGGTCTACCAGTCGACCGCGGTCGACGTCTTGGCCACTCTTGATATATTGCAACATTAATTGCAAATTAGGTGTATATGATTACATTAGAAAAAAAAAGGCCAACTTCCCCCGCTGGACACCACTTCATTTCAACTTCGGTCAACGATTAGTCATCTTTGTATATTAATAACGACCTTTTCTTTAAGAAAAGGAAGTAGTGATAAACTCAATGGAATTTGATTGCGTTTATGAGGCATATCGAAACAACTTGCAGTTGATTTTTTGTAAACAGAATTCTAGTAAGTTTCGGAAGACTTGAGGAATTTATCCTCGTAAATGATTTTTAAGTAAATTTCCCTATTTCCAAAATGAAATTTATAAAAAACCTGGCAGTTTCATGTCAAAAATATACATTTAAAAATAACAATTCAATCAGTTGCAGATGCTGACATAATTTCTTCTTCACTCGGTATTGCAGTGATGTTTAAATAGAGAACACGATGTTAATTAGTGCTCTCTTTTTGAAATAAGAGATTTTTAAAATTAAAGAAACCAGGTTCAAATCATTTGACACGAACAAGATGAATTGAACACATATATCACAAACAGAAATTTGACAAAACAAAATGCCTGTAATAGATAAGTAGTTCATTTACCAGTAAAACCAATTTTTTAGGGATAGACCATTCTTAATAGACCGTTAAATATGATTGTATTAAATATATGTAATGCTTGTTAATTAAATTTCATTAGATCTTTGTCAAGAGTGTTTTTTTTTTCTACTATAGGTAATTTTATGCACACAAGGTTAACTCAACTGCATTAAGCAATTTAATGACTATTATTAACCAAGTGCACATAAAATTTTCATTCAAATTTTAATATTCCTTTCCTGGTAATTATAATGGAAAACTTATAAAGTGGGTTCAAAATACTTAAATAATTTATCTGTTAATTATTAATAAATTTTCTTTTCTTGTTTTAATATCACAATGACTTACTTTTAATTGTAATTTTTAGTTAGAAGTTGATTATAATAATTTTCTTGTAATAACAAGTGAAAACGAAATTTAAATCTGTTCAGACTCTTCACAGACAAATAAATCTTAGTTGAAACAGGAATAATAATTTTTTAAACATCAGTATATAAAATGTTTGTATTGATTTGAAATATTGTTATAAATCTAATGGAAGCTATGTTTTAAAGATGTAATAACTCTCTCTTATTAAGGAAGAGCTAGAAGACCGGGGATTTGTGGTCGAAAACGTTGTAGTAATGAAAAAACAACGCAGACTTGAACCCATAGCCTGCTTCCTAGTCACACTTTCCCCCAATGAAATTGCACCAAAAATTTTTGAAATCAAAGACATTTTAAATCTAATAATAACAGTTGAAAAATATGTTAACAAAAAACCTATTCAATGTTACAACTGCCAAGGCGACGGTCACAACTCCTCGGTCTGCTTTCTTAAACCAAACTGTGTAAAGTGCGGTGCCAGACACATGTCAAGAGAATGCCCCCATGGAAAAATGGAAGTCCCCAAATGTTGTAATTGCGGGCAAAATCACACAGCATCATACGGAGGGTGCCCTAAAAATCCTATTAATAAAAATTAAAAAAATCCCTCTAACACCAATATTAAAACTAACTTAGTAAAACCTAATATATCATTTGCCAACATAACGAAAACAAACATCTCTCAGGACAAGGTAACAACCCAAACTCAACAAACTCCCTCCCCAAGTCAACTCCCCCCTCAGGACTTTAGCGGAATCCAAAACTTCCAAGAAATTATGAAACTCATTAAGCAAATAAATATTATACTACAAGCATTACCAACCCTGCTTCAAATTGTCCCACTTCTGGAGAAAACTCCGCATCCTATAGAAAAGATGCACCTTTTATTTAAAGCATTAAGTGTAAACAACCAAGAAAATAATGAATAGCAAAATCATAAAAAAATTAAAATTAATGTATTGGAACTCCAACGAAAAATTACTGAATTGAACAATTTTATTGCAGTACAAAATCCAGATATTGTTCTCCTCCAAGAAACTAGGCTATCCCACGAAAAAAATTTCAAAATACCAAATTACAACGTGTACAAGAACGATAAAAACAATGGAAAAGGTGGTACTGCTATACTAATTAAATCAAAAATCCCGCACTCTCCTATTCATTACTTCAGGAACGAACTAATTCGTAAAAACTTAGCCTTTCCAACAGTCACACAATACATTAAATATTTGGCTTTCAGATTCTATGATAAATTACAAAACATCGGCAATATTGAAATCCAAGCCCTGGACAATTACAGCCCATACGACCTTAAAAACTTCCCAAGCCTAGATCCGTACTGAGGCTTTCCCCTAAATTCTAAATTTTTCACTTTTCTCCACCTTCTTATTTAATTCTTCAATTTACTCTTTTTGCGAATTTGTAAATGCCACCACCTCGTGGACCTCGCCACAATTAATGAAATAAAAATAAATTAATAAAAAAATTAAATGATCTCTGTTTTTTGCTAAAATGCAGGAACCTTCTGCGCGGTTCCACTGTAAATACTTGTTTGTATCATTGTATTACTTTATATATTCCAATTGTAAATTTTTTTTTCTAAAGTGCATTGTAAACTCTTTTAAATGCTTCTATCTCTTATAATTTGTTTCCTATCATTCCATCACCATGCAATTGTATCCCGGGAGTACTTCCCATTTGGTAGTCTTTACTGTGTTATTTATCAATTCAACCTAGGTAGACTCAAAGTCAATTTTATATGCTCCACAAGATATTATGATAGAGGTCAACGGCGAAAAGCTGGATACCTCGCCTCCTCAACATATGGACCAAAAAAAAAAAAAAAAAAAACTCTCTCACATACACTGCAGGCATATATACGTATATTTATTTTTGTATGTTAAATCCAGCTACTCTGTAGCAATAGTTCTGTGAACAGAGATCCCATTAGTTTATATACTAAACGTTAATATTATTTCATATACCTCTTATACATACAAACACATATATGTTACGGTAAAAGTGATAAATCAGTGATTATGAATAATATAATCGGTAATTACCTCATTTACAAGTAAGTTTATAAAATCCACATCTCGTCATGAGTAATGTAATAAATGCCAATTATTTTTTTTAGTAAAATGATATTTTAATTCCAAATTTTCATTAAAAAATAAAAATCTTCAAGAAATATTAAGAATTTTGATTTACAGAATTTGAAGAATATCATAATGGTTTCGAAAATAATATTCTTTTAATTTGAAATCTTAATTAATAAGGTTGATTTTATACCTTCTTTTCAGTTGATATTTTAAGACAAATGTATTAGATAATAGCATAAGTTACATATCTGGCATAAAAGGTATTGAAAAAAAAACAAAATGATCGAAATTACTAAATGTTAAATAAAATCTAGTTAATTATTTCAATAAATACTTTAATTTTTATATATAGCAAAGAAATACAATATAAGATTCGAGAAAATAAGTATTTACAAGTAGTTATAAACTTCGTTCTTCAGAATTTGAAGAACATCATAATGATTTTTACGATAATGAAATGAACATGAAATTTACAAATAAATAATAGTCGCCCTTTTGTGCGTTCATTTCAATAGATATTTTAAGACATGCATTAGATAATAAAATCTTTAAGATAAATATTGTATAATATCTAACTTAAAAATTGTTGAAAGATACAAAACGATCAAAATTACTAATAGTAAGAAAATCTAACTCTTGTTAATGTATACATATACTAATTATATATACCTAAACTAAATATAACATTAAATTAAATAATAGAAAGCTCTTATTGGTAATTTTATCTCTTGCTAACCATAAGTTCTGTATAAAGAAAACAGTTCAGAGATTTTCGCAATTCTTATGATTTTAATTTTTGATACAGAGTACTAATCTACTTACTAATCAAAATTCTTTACGAGAATATAAATTGTCAGTACAATTTCCTGGCCACAATTTCGACCTTATATTCAAATATATCAAAAGAAAACAATA
>JAPDSC010022356.1:10483-20543 GCA_026290005.1 Latrodectus geometricus | reverse complement strand
TATTTAATTTCCTTCCTTAATATTGGGATTTCATTATTAAGGAAATCACAATATAAAGGAAGGAAATTATTATTCGATATTATTTCTAAATTGGGGGAAAAATATTCAATTTCCGGTCATTTATTTATCATTTTTAAATGATTACCCATATACATATAGACAATTAGTATATTTACGCTTACAAAAATATTAATTTAATTATAAAGTAAAATCATAAAAGTGAAACTATAGTAAGGCACAGAACACATAAATGCTTATCACATATTATATCTAAAATAATACAATAAAATTTTATTATTATTTTTTTTCTAGAAACATTATCTTTCAAGTCTTCAAAAAAAGAACTTTGTAAAAAAATGATTTCTATACATTTTTTACAGTTAAGTAATTATTTATTGATTAATATTTTCATATAATAATTAAAATATGCAAAATAAACTAACAAAAGAAGACATTTTGAATAAATTAAAAAAATATAAAAATTCAAGTCTTAGTTATAGCTCTTGACTTATTATTAAGGATTCAAACTAAAATGTATATAAGAAATAAAAGGAAGCCGTTTGCGAATTATATTTATAAAATAATAATCGTGTTTTTCCATACTTAAATACTATTAAATGGATTAATTTTTATTACATATTTTACCCCATTTCATCTATATTTGTAAGACAACAGCAGTAATGTGTGTGAATTATTTCCACAAAATGCTGTCTAAATTATTAAATAATTTGGAGAATTATAATAATTTATAAATGTATTATTATAACACATACAAAGAAATAAAACTAAAGATTAAAAACATTTGAGTACTAAATCTAAAGAACATTAAAATGTAAAGAAAAATATAACTAGACTTTTATTTATCACAAAGATTAAATACATAGATTTATGAGTCAGTCAAATTTCAGAAATATTCATTAGTTAAGTTGAAAATTTTCTAAAACAATGGTAATTTATTTCTAGCCCACTTTATGCTTCTTTTGCACTATTGCTAAAATACTAATCAAAAATGCATTTGTATAAACCAAAAAGTCTCAAATTTATTTTTTGATATCGTAAAATTACTCATACCTTTATTTACAATCTTAGTAGCTGATATTCAAAATGACAATTTCCACAAAATTCAGTTATTTATGTGAATTTGCAAAATACTGAACACTAATATTAACACAAACATACTCTAATTAATGTCTCAATGGGTATTGGCACTGCTTTCAATACAGGGAAATAAATTTCTTATTTGAAGGAACTTATTGGGCAAGTGCGAGGAATAAATAAGAGAATTTTTATGCAAGGCGTCAATTTTATGGTTTGCTTCACTGTGAGAACAGATTGAACAAGATTTGGAAATGATTTTTTTTTCTTTGTCGGATTTATAGAATCAATGCAGCATACGTGTTGAAGGTACCCAGAAAGGTTTTTGGAAAAACGGACCATGACCTCAAAAATATCATGAAATAGGAAATAATGTTGCATTCTTTCTTAATTTAAGAAATAAATGATAGTTTTAATTTTTCTATCAAATATATTAATGTTTTAATCATTGTCAATAAAATTGAACTTTTGAAAAATTGTGCTTTCCCTCACTCAGGACTTTACAAGTTAAAAGAGAATTGTTCAAAATTCATCATCATTTTGTTTTTTTGATATGTATTTAGATAGCATCGTCATTTCATAATTTTCTTATTTAATAATTCCTAGATATTATTTTATTTTCAAACATAAAAAAAAAATATGCATGTTGCCACCATTCATTTTAGGCATGTTATGATAGACAATACTTTCAAAATGATTAAGGAATGAAAGAATAAGTTCTCTCACGAATTCCAAAATTATGTTTAAGATTATTTGAAGTAGAATACTTTACAGAATACAATTGCAAATCAATTTACTCATCATATGAGAAATAGTTTGTACTGTGTATCAAATTAATTTCATATTTTTTAACAAATTTAAGAAAATAATTCTTATAATGCCTCATCGAAACTAGTATAAACACCCTAGTTTAATGACTCAGAAATCACTTCATGCTTACGCCAGCAGTTATTTAAAATCTTCTGCAAAGGCAAAATTTAAAAAAAAATTAAAATGTAAAAATAATAAAAAAGTTTTCTTGTAGAAAACATTTATGTATAAGTATACAGAAAATAAATCTCTTGTGATTCAAAAAAAATATCTTGTGAGTCATGCAAGGTCAAATTATATTTCATACTTATTTTTTATAACCAAATGTATCTATAATTATAATATTTCTTAATAAATTTTTTCGGATATATGAATTCATAATGTACCTTAATATATTATTTGGAAGTTTAATTAGTATAAAACAAAAATTTATAAGATAAAGCACAAACTAAAATAATTTCTCTGAAATATCTAATTAAAGACTACGCAATATTTGAATATAAAAGTCTATCTAATAAAATGATTGCGGAAGAATTTATTAAATGAAAAATTTATAAGACAATGAAAATTTAAATTCTCAGATCGATACACTTTCTAATAATTCATTTCATTCTAAAGAAGTACGTGTTAATAATCTTTAAAAATATATTTATGAGAAATTATTATAAAAAAGTATTGTTAGCCATAAAAATAGATTTCCTTGCACAATAATGATTATTCAACATAAATGTCTAGAAAATGATAATGGTAAAATTAATCAATTGTAGAAGAAAAAAGACAGAGCCATGTCTAGTAATCAAGCAAAAAAGTTTTTAGACTCTTGTGTAAAAAAAAAAATTCTTACTTTAATCGATATAACGCATACAAGTTCTAAACATTTCCATCACTTGAAAAAATGCAAGAAATGATTCCTCTAATTTTCTTTCATAATATACCCTCATATTGTTATTGATGATGAAAAATTATTTATTAAAAATACATTTGCATTTTTTTTTATTCCTGTTATCATCTATCCATTAAAGTAATTTAACATTCATTAAGAAAATCATAATTTTTTGTTTAAATATTTGTGAAGATAAAATGTTAGTTAATTAAAAAAAACTTTTCAAATTTTAAAAATATAATATTTGAATTATTAATATATCTACTTTACAAAAATAGTTTTGTTTGTTGTTGTCTCTAATGACACTTGGCAATGGCAAGCCCGCCCGCCAAGAGATTAGGCGCATAATATCAGAAAGAGAGCCTCTTCCGTTTTAAATAGAGCACCCTCATACAAAGTTGGAAGCACGACTTTTGGCTCATAGATGGCAGCACCATTTGAATTTTCCAATTTAGAGATTGAAACCAGGGAAGTCCCATAGCCTGGCTCCAATCACTCCCAGAGGTATTAATTTGGAATGGGAACATGGAGGAAATTTCGACCCGACAGATATTACGTGCCCCAGTCTCCATTAGTGAACATGACAGATCTTCGGCTGAGACGGGATTCAAACTCACAACCTTTTGGTAACGAGAACGACGTCCTAACTAACCAAGCCACCGCGGTCTTCAAAAAATGGTTTTGTTTCATTTTATTTATATAAATTTTCTCACTAAATCCTGACCAATATTATAAATTTATTAGATATTTCAGGGTTTTTTAGTTAAGTTATTCAAATTTTGGTATTGTATTCATAAATAACGTATAGCACTTTTACCGAATGCATTTTTTTTCTAATGAAATGAGACTGTTTATTTTGAAAAATAACAATGCAAATGAGTATACAAAAAATTCTCAAAAATTTCCTTTGACTTCAAAATTTTGAACTATTGGGAATTTAATAGTAGCTTTTTTATTTCTCTTATTAGCTTAATATTAAAAATGTATACTTTTTTACTTAAAAATATTTTATTTTTCCCTAAATACAATAGTAAACTAAAAAAATTAATAAATCATAAGAAACTCTTACAATAAATTAATGTTATACCCTATTTAATATTACATTTGCAAACTGAAATTAGTTTAATTTTGCAGCAAACTTACAAATGACCCTCAGAAGATTATTACATTACTAAGTAATATATTTTAAAAGAAGCTGAAGTGGAAAAGATAGAAAATTAAAATGGAAGCAAACAGTCATGAAAATCCTGGCATATACTCTGTTTGAAATGAAATTTATTGATGGAATACTTTTACGAATTTTCATTTAAATTCCCACAAAATTTCAACAAATTAGGGTCAAGTATTTTTATTCTTTATGTTAACCACAACTGCTTTAAATTTATTCTCATAAGCTGTACTGCATGATTGATAAAAACATTTTGCTTTTAGGAATTATTTTTTAGAATGAAAGAACAATTTTTTTACTACCAATATGTACCATTCCATCACAAAGGAAGTTTCATTTTATGACAAATTTATTTTTTCTTAAGCTTCTAGCTGCTTTCTAAAGTATATATCACTAAATACCAAGTTAAATAGTAAATAACAGTATATTTTACTGATAATAGCTATTATACTTAAATTTTTAAAATAATAAAATAATTAAATTTTAATTTTTTTAAAAAAATTCTTTATAAATTCCAAATTTTTTTTACGTTTTTTCAAAAAAATATTATACAAATATTTTGAAGAATACATTCTAAAGGCATTCTTTTTGTCAAAAATAAATTCCCAAAATCCAAGAAATTTCACAACCTCAAATCTCATAGTTCTTTCTTGAATTTAAGATTTTGAATTACTTTGATCCTGAATTTTAAGTTGCAAATTGATAACAGTTAATAATTAATATTTCTGCTTAAATAAGAAGGAACATTTTATCTTGTAAAAAATGTACTTCTATTAAGAGAAAACATAAATAAACAAATTCACAGAATTCATATTTTCACAGAAAAATGAAAATAATATATTAAGCTATGGGTAAAGTGTATAATTCTTCACCAGACAGATTAATTGATAGGAAATCAAAATCACACAGATACTTCAATGATACAATTGCAATTGAGATTATTCATAGATAAACAAGAAATGAATGTGGGCGTCGATACTAGTGAATTTCTTAGTGCTTATAATGAAGTTCTAGTTGATTGGATTTTTAGAACTTATACAATCAACTGAAAAAAAAAATATTGTAAATTCAATATGCAAATAATTGTTATTTCATAAAAAAAATAAAAATACGTGAAAAACAGAAAAAATATTTTGAATTATATCCCAAAGGCTGTTTCCTTTGAATTTTGCCATTCTACTTTTTCTCAAGTCTGTCTATTGTTTCATTTAAAGAATGACTTTTTACCATGTGATATTCTGATTTATTTTGCTAATTTCATCTCTATTTCTACATTCAACAAAAAATGCTACATCTATATTCAAGGATATATATATATATATATATATATATATATATTCAAGGAGAAATGCTTAATTTTTAAGATAGCAGCAACAGGAATCGCTTGAATGCATTAATATCCTATAAAAATTCTGCAGAAGTGATGATAGATTGTCAGAAGATTTATATTTTAAATACAAATTTTCTGAAAATCTAGTCTAAAAAAATAGAGTCTCCCAAAGTAGGAAAATGACATAATAATATAACTTCTAGCACAGTTTAGTACAAGATGAATTTATTGCATTAAAAATTACATTAATTATTTTCTGCAATCTTCAGGAGTAGACAGAAAGACTGTTTTACGTTAATGTTTTGAAGGTATAGCTTCTTTCTAAATGAGCGCCAATTGGTTTCGTTGATGTAAGATGCGTTATTGTTTAAGTAGCATAACAAAAAATTCAATTAGTAAAGTATTTACTACAAAGCAGCAAATGTGGAATTTTCCCTTAATTATGGAAAAAATTAATATTGTTGAGGTAGAATAATGCATTTTGTTAGAATTATAATCACATACAATTATTAGGTATATAGAAAGACAAGTGTGAATTTAAGATGAAACTAATATTTTAAGATGATAAAATCGGTTTTAAAATTTAGTCGGGGATAGTGTTAAAGTAGAACCATTAGAAAGTATAATTAATTGGCCCTTACAATTAATCATTATTTTGTGTGTAATATTTGGGAAAATAAAAAACTAGAAATATTCGTCTTTCTTGTTAGAATATATACATTAAAATTTAACGAAATGGAATTATTATGTTGAAGAGTTATAAAAGAGAAATGCTGATTAAAGAAAACTTCAATGTTTTCCCTGTTCATACTATGAAATTACTTTAAAAAAAAATCCAAAATCATTTTTTTTTGTAATAAAATATAAATATAATTTATGGCATAATATGAATACTCTTTATCAACATCACTATCATTTTGCATGAAAGAATAGTCAGTTTTTAATATGTAATTCTAGATCCTAATATGACATTGTTTCAATTTTAGGAACATCTATTTTACAATATGGTAAATCAATGATAATCAAGTATATAATGAGGATAACTTCTTGCCTCCAGCATTTTGTTTAATCTCCTTTTCATCATTTTAATTCTTAATATTTCATAGACTGATTCGAATTTAACCACAGATTATAAAATCGCTGCAATTATATACAGCTTTAGTTCTAGAAATGGAAATTTGATATAGTGCATTTTTCAGGAAATAATTTCATAATAAGTATTTCAAAAATATGTAAATACATTTTTTATATTTACTGTTTCATAAAAACACAAATCTAAATTATTATGTCGAAACTTTGTGAAAAATATTTTACCTATATAGTTCCAAAATTTATGATCAATAGTAATTTACATAGAAATTTATTTTTATCATACCTCTCATCACATTTATTTCAGGTCCAAGTTTCTCTCACTATATTTTTAATAATTCGTCAAAATGCAGCATTGATTTTGATTGATGAGTATAAATTAGTTGCTTAGGAAAGTAATAATAAATACTATGTTTTTAATGCTTTTCGCCATTAACAGTCTCCTAAAAAGAAGGTAAAAATATATACCCCATTATCTTGCTCTGGACAGCAGACTCCGTAACTGCTTTTTTCTTTGTCTATTTTTCTTACTACTTTACTCATCGATATATAAAGAATGGAGATTTAGAGAAATGCTTTGGTGTTATAATTTGTTTTTCAGAAGATGTTCATTTTTTGCCAGATTGAAAGGAAGGTTATAATTTACTGACTTTGTTGCACAAGGCTTGTAACAAAAATTAATTTTACAGATATATAATAAAATTTCTAAAATATATATATATATATATATATATATGTAGTAAAAACCGTCGAAATTGATATACATTTTTTTTCTTGATGATAGTAGCATGCTTTCTTTTAAGTGTTCATCCAATACGGATTCAAATAATTGTCATTTCATCAGCGGAATAAATTCCAACTGACTGGGAAAGAAATGGGTAGAAATGAGTTTTTTAAATTGTTAGTAGGACTCAAGTTGAAAATAGTTTCAGCCGCAGTATTCATTTCCTTTATTAAAAAAACATTTTTTTTAATAAAGAAAAGCGAAGTATCCTACTATTGTGTTCAATTTTACAATGGTGCCAATGATTCTATATTATTAATGCTGATAACATATAACCTTCGCATAAAAATTAATCATTGGTTCAAATCCGTGCAATATCTCAACGAAATACCTCTCTAAACACTGATGCTTCTACCCCAAAATGTATGGTTTTATAATGCAAACTGAGTATTTCTCGAGCTCTCGAAATTTATAAATACTTGCTATTAAATTACAATTAAAATCTCAAATAATACTCGGGCGTATCCTCAGTTCAATCTTATATATAAGAATTAATATGTTGGTGGCAAAACTTTAAAATAAGTTTTCTCAGAGAAGAAAGTTGTATCTAAAAATATTACTTCTGTCTTTGCGGTGTGTGCTGCTTAATAACGTATGGCTTTTGTAAGACATTTAACATTCAAGAACACATTGATTTTAGTTTTTCTAGAAGCCACATTGGCTTATTGAGGAAAAGCTTTGCTCTCTTGTTCTCACGGCAATTGGTTTTATACCTGGCCCAGCTGAAGAACTATCCCAATGTTCCTCAATTGGGTTGATGTGTCATTGAGAGAAGCTCCAACTCAGGTATTAACCTCGTCACTTGAATATTTTTCAAAATTACGAACATTGGTTACATTTAGTGTCTTTTCAGTGTCCAGATAGTTGAAAATCGCATCTAGTTGGAAAAGTAATGCGAGCAAACAATATTTTTAGATTTTGCAAAGATGTAATATTTTTTCACGTAAGTTATAGATTAAAAGTTTGGTCTACACACACCAAGACATTTTGAGTAATTAAATTAATTAAAAAAAATACACATAATTAATTTCAGCAAATGTTTTAATTAAATATAATATTTTTTTATTAAATATTATTATTTTTCATAATTAAATTTATTTATAATTATATTTTATGCTTCAAAAATTATTTTTACTTCTATTATATCTGTTTAATAAATTAAATGAAGAAAGACAAGTGAATAAAAAGGACGGAAAATAATTAACCCAGGGAATTAAAGTTGTTTACATCCTAAGAGATTGAATTTATTTCTGTTCTAATCCTCTTAATAATTCTTTGATTTTTATTGAAATCTGCATTAGGAATTTAATATTTACGTAAACAAACCTTCTGAGCACCATTTTTTTTATTAAAAACAAAATCCTCTGAGACATGAAATTTCATTTTATTTAGGTCTAAATTACGTCTTATAAGCTCATCATGTAATTTAAATTTCCATATAATTTGATATTCCAGTATAATTCATTTATTAAAATATGAGATCTTATTTTATTTTTTTTTATTCCTTCAGTTTATTTTGTAATCTTAATAAATCTACCAGAAAGTTTTGATTTTCCAAAAAAATATCTTGAGCCAATGCTTTGTTTAAAGGATTTACTTCCGAGGTATTTTAATGACTTATTTTAATCTCTTTAGTCTGATAATTCTATAATCCAGTAATTTAAAAAGTTCTTAGAAGTTTAAAAAGTTTAGAAAATTTAATATAAATATGCATTGAATTTTGCTCTGTGCGAAAATCAACTTAAGTACAAGAGATTGTATAAGGATTTTAGGTGACTTGAGCTTAAATAACAAGCTGGGAAAATAATGTAGACCTATGTTTTTCGGTACCTTTAGGTAAATACAGAATGGATACCTGGATTAAGAAAAGATTTTTGTCAAAAATTTTTATACTGGTCTGGGTATTAGATTTTGAATCTATATATATGTATTTTTATCCTCAGCTTATCTTTGACTATCTGTTGTTAATCTTTTATTCTTGACAAGAAATTCTCTGGAAAACAAAATACTTTTTTTATTTTAAAAATACAATTTGTTAATGTAAACTAAATTAAAGAAATAATATTTTTATTCATTTTAAAAGATTATTTATTATTCACATTCTTTGAAGTAATAAAATATTTATTGTAGTTTATAGGAATTTGACTTAAATGTGATACCATTCTTAAGAAATATTTCATCTCATTATATTTGAATATATTATTTAAATAAAGGTTGATAAAATAAAGAAAAATGTCTTCTCTTTTCCATATGTCTTCTATCTCTTATTTGGTAGTAGCTTTACAACTAAAAATTTCCGATCTCTGGTTCACTTGGAAATTTTGTACATGAACTATTGAAACAAATACTGAGCTGTACAATCTTTTAAATTTTTTGGCAGAATTCACTAAGCTTTGAAGGAATCACAAAGATGCTGACAAAAAAGATTACAAAAATTTTGAAAAAATATTGCACTTCCTTCATTGCGTTCTACACGTCAACTGATCTTCAAATTTTAAATTTCTTTTAATTAGCCTATTGAATTATACAATTATTGTGTTGCAGATTCACAGCTTTTTAGTTTTTGTAAATTATGAACCATTTTAATATTTTGCAACTAATACATTATTCTTTCATATAAATTGGAACATATACAATTTTATTATATAAATTATTTAAATTTTAGCTTTTAAAATATTTCATACTTTAAAACACATTTTTATTTATGTATATTTTTAAATTAATAAAGATTTGTAGGACCTTAAAAGTTTTCATATATAAGTAAAAATACTCGTGGACAAGCAAGTAAATATGCAGTTACAATTTTTATGACTTTTCTTTGAATTTTAAATAAAAATCAATCGAAAATAATGTGTTATTTGATTATATATATATATATATATATATATATATATATATATA
>JAPDSC010022355.1:0-13774 GCA_026290005.1 Latrodectus geometricus | reverse complement strand
AAATGTCGTTATTTGGAATGGATAGTAGCGCGTTTTAGTCATTCTCTTGTGTTGATTCACCAGACTTCACTCCGCCTTCCATATCTCCCTTGTTGCGGCAAGGTCGAGAGGCACTTTTTCCAATTCCCTTTGTGGCGTGATCTCCATTGCTTGATTCCAATATCGACATTTCTTTCTTCTCCGGAGGAATGTCAGGTGAAAAGGGAGGAAAAAAAAAGGCATCTCAACTCAGAGCCCGTCGCGGTTTCGAAACGGTGAGAGTAGGTAAACGACATTTCCAACTCGAAGAACAGGTTGTGGAGAAGCCCTCCGAGTATGGCTTTTTTTCTTTTTTCTTTCGCTCTTTTCCCATCTCTTTGTGGTCCTAGAATGCGAAAGTTGTTCACACAAAAAATTAGACAAGGTCCCGATGACACGTGGCTTTATTTGCGAGAGAAATCACATTCGCAACGGCGTCCTGAGAAGTAAAGCGAAAGAAATGCCCATTTCTCAGCACAGCATTGAACTCCTTTATTGGCATTGGGGGAATCTCTGAAATAGCTTAAACTTGGCGCGTTTCTCAACATTTTTGTCGCTACCTTACGTGAGGCCGAGAAAGTATATTTTCCTATTTTATATGAAATGACTGTAATTTTAAAGCATGCAATTGTATTTTTACAGCAATGAAGGATAAAATATTGATATGTTAATGGAATCTTGTTTGGTAATTAAATACCAAATATGTATCATCATTATAAAACAGAATTTCAATTCACGTGATGAGCCGAGTCAGTAGACTAACGGTTATAACTTTGGCTTTTGATTTAATAGTTCGTGGTTCGATTCCCACCTCGGGTGTAGAGAGTGGTTCGGAATCTGCTCTGAAAAATCAGTCTTTGGTCGAAGGAGCTCATGTGTGCAAAACGATATAAAAACTAAAATAAATCGTTGATAGTACAAGTTAAAATTGTTTTTGGTCTTTATTCCCGTCGTTATGAGTTTTATTATAATTTCTCCCAACAGTCTATTTAGCAAAATTATTTATTTATTCTTAGCGTAGGGACATTTTTTTGACAAAAGCAGTTGCAAACCCCTTAATTGTTAGTGCTTTGGCCTTCATTTCAACAACTAGCTAAGTATGATTCCCACTTCAGTTATAGATGTTAGCAGAGGCTCGAAATTCAATTCAAATTGTAAATCATAGTTGAATCGAACTTGCTGTACAATAGTATCACCTTTATTATTGCTCTTCTTTTTTTCAATTTATTTCTGCTGACTGAAGCTTTTTAACATGGCTAATTGTTCATTTTAAACTACTGTCAAGTGAAGTGGTCTATACCTGATTTAGTACCCTCGTCTGCCACTATGCTATACCAGTAGAACAACATGGAGCTTTTAACATGCATTGGTTCTCTTACCATGAAGGTTTTTGATAAGGTCTAGAATGGAAACCACTATCCCGGTCATAAATATTGGCATCTTTCTCCATCAGATATCATTTGTCAACAGTGATCATACAGCAATATACAAGCCATTTTTTCCTATACGGAAATTTGCGATTTAATAGCTTATCTCCTCATCGAATCATTCTTTTCTCGGAACATCAACTGTTATTTTTACCTTTCTAGGTGTACATCCTAATTTAAGAGAGTATATTTGACTAGGGTTAAAACCATTCCTTTTTTTAAATCACGAATGGCGCTGTGCCGTTTTCAAATCATACACCTGAGTCAGTCATTTATCGTTGAGAACGGTACTTGAAAGGATATTTACGCCTATATTTGACATCACATAGAGTATAAGTGAAAGCTGTTGTTAGTTTTTTCATTAAGATTCAATATAAATCTTATGGGAAAACTAATTCTTAAATATAGTTGCTCAATATTATTCTAAAATTTTATGACAGTAATTCTCAAATATAGTGGCCATGGTGGTCAGATTGGTTAGGGTGTCCTTCACGATACCGGAAGGTAGTGAGTTCGAATTCCCTCTTAACCGAGAATCCGTTGTGTTCACTAAAGGCGGCTGGGGCACGTTAAAGAGTTCGTTGTCGCAATGTCTTCCAAGCGAAATGAAACCTCTTGGGGTGGCAGTTCAAGTATTAGGGAGTATTCTGCCTTGTCCCTGCTTCTAAATTACGAAGACTCCTACTCGGTTACTTCCATTTTACTGGCAGAGCCAAATTTAGGTCTAAGTACAGGGAATCATACTGGTAAAACAACAATAACTTTCCTCTGCAAAATGTGTAACCTTCCATTACAAGACACATTGAATCTGTCTAATCCCTTATTGAGCAATTTGAACGTAATCTTCAAGTTAGCATCTAAAAGTTTAACTTTACTAACACTTATGTTTTCACTTCAACTGTATGTGAATTTATTTCTCTCCTTGGGCCTGGTTTCTTACATAATAGTTCGGAATCTACTTCAAATTGTAATTCCTAATTCAATGAACCTCCAAATTTATCCTTTAGTTCAACAATATAAGGGCTTGATTGTTACCTCGAGCGAGGACATTTGTAGTGGTTCAGGATCCGCTTTTAATTGTATATCGTGGTCCTTGTTTGCAAAATGTGACCTAGAGCGACAAATAGTCTAAAAACTAAACTGACATGGACGAATGATCTTTAGGAGTAAAATATGACTAGATTAAATCCAAATACAATCGACATCACTATCTGAAGCGATAGTGGTTGAGGAATTTATATCATTTACTATCATCTTCCTCGATCTAGTAATAGGTCTTCGTGGTTATGGGTTTATGCACATTAAATGTTCCTGGAGTTTATTGTTTCTTTCTCTGACCTTTTTTAATTTGGTTTAACAGTTCGTGAGTTCGAATCCCACTTTGGGTCCAAACCACTTTGGGTCATGTTAATATTAGTTCCAAATTATTTAAATCGTAGGTCCTGGTCTAATTCCTCGTGTGCAAAAATTGATCGTTGAGCGACAATCATAAACCAAAGACAAACATAAAATACCACAACAAACCTAAGAGGCATGTTGTGGATAGAGAATTACTAAAAGTTACTTGGCTGTTGACAGTATATTCAACCCGAACTATAGCAATAATTTATGAGTTTTGAAATTCTTTATGTTGTATATTAATGAAAATGCTCAGTGTCACTAGTAGGATCGCATTTATCGAGTTGAGAGCTTGAAAACTTTCCTGGTTTCCTCCATTGCAACTTGCGTATATAGTCTTCTTTCGGTGAAAAGACCTCTGGATGGGAAAAGTACGAGATATTCAAATATCCAACAGCCTAAGGCTGTTAGATAATCCGATATGTCATGACAAATGTGGCAACTTAAGCATCTTTTTTTACTTCCTTCCCTGTTGAAAGAGCCCGACCTTAAAATAATTATCTCTCGTCTATTGTAATGAGTGGATTTTTAAGGATGATAAACATGGATGCACGGCCAACTCCAACTTTGTAATTTGTTCTACAAGTACATCAGAAGTGAACATGAAATAAATTCAACTAGCTATGGTAATGACTACATTTACATTTATCCTTTTCGGAGGAAAATGCATACATAAAGTAAAACGTACATAGTAGCCTTCTTACATACTTCTCTTTAACTAAATCTCAAAACATTTTCTATTAAAAGAAACAAACGCACTTTATATTTTTTGGAGTTGATTATAAACTAGCTACTGAGTCTTTAATAAATAGCTTCTGGTATTCACTTATAAAGAATCTAATATTTATTTATTTTTATTATTTTTTTTTGTTTCTAATGGTGGGCACCCTTGAGCAAGTATAGTACATTAGCCCATTAGCCGCAACAAGGCCGGAAACTGCTACTCATTTTATCGTTACCCAGTGGGCACCTGTGAACCAAGTCACGAAGGTGCGAGTAGCATCGCCCACGCCACACCACCACAAACCCGTATATAGGGGGGCCGCATTCATCCATCATCTGAGAAAAGGACAAGAAACAGTGAGAGAAAGTACATCCATGCCCGAGCCGGGAATTGAACCCAGGTCCTCCCCATCCGTAATCAGTTACGCTAACCACTAGACAGGTTAGGCGGCAAAAGAATATAATAAGAGAGCTATATATTAAAGAATGTCATCTTTTTCTTCTTACAGTTATTTGTCAATAAAATAAAGCAAGTGACTTTTAACTATTATCTTTGCATTTTCATATATTTTAACATATTTTTCGTATTATATATATATATATATATGTATGTATATATATACATACATGATTAGCATTCCTATATTTTCACTGAGCTCAAAACTGAATGGTTAGCCCTGGTTTTTTTTTAAGTTTAATAATTCATGTGTATACCTCGAAAGTGGATATTTGTGTGTTTAGGCACCCACTTTAAACTTTTTGTTTCAGTTGAAGTAGCAGCTCGCATGTGCAAAAAATGACCGGAGAGCGCCAAACTTAAGTTCAACAGCTTATGAGTTCGAATCTCCTTTTAGATGGGGTTACTTTTAGTAATTAAAAATCTCCTTATATAACTTTTAATTCCGACTGAATTAGCATTTATGTGCATAAAATGACCATAGGGCAAAAAGCAAATTAAACCAACATAACACTCGAATTTTTCGTGTATTTAATTTATTTCTTTGTTGTTGAATCTCTAATATGTATTGTAGTTTTTTCTATAGTTAAAGATAACTAGTAATATATATATAAATTCCGAAGAGAACTTTAACAGTTATTAAGTATGTGTTGGCACTATATTACATATGTAGAGCGCATACTTTGTTTAAAAAATCGCTGACATTTTAAAAGTTTTAAGATTTATTTCAAAATTGTTACTTTTTATATGTACACTACTTTTAAAAATATTACCTTTAAACGTACAAGATTCATTTAAGAAAATTAAGCTCTTGTTCTAATGACCATTCAGAGCTCCTAATATATCTCGTATCATTCGACGTTAATGCTTCCGGATTCGATTCTAGTTTCTTTGTATATTAATAACTTGAGATGATTGTTACGTATCTACTTTCTGCAATCAAATCAGTTTGGATGAGCTTTAAATGAATTCCTAATGGCAAGATGAGACTCGAACCTGCAAATTGTTAAATCGTTAAGCATTCATCTATTTGCTTGACGAATTAAAAATAAAAATTCTCTGAGTTGATAAATACGAAAATTTGTTATATTAAATCACGTATGTAAATCAACCAACAGTTTATGTTGTATTTCGAACCACTGTAAATATGTCTTGAAGTAAGAATCGAACCCACACACTATTGAGTTGATGGCTTGATCGACTTTATCATAGGTAAAAGGAATTATTATTGAATTCTTTTCTGGGTGCTGATTTTTTTTAAAATGATTTTATTCGAGTTGTAATAATATAATTTGACAACATAAAAATATGATATGTGCTTAGTTACATATTGATTTTGTCAAACGGAGGCGAATTATAGTCAAATGAATATTTTATACTGATCTGTTCTTTTTTATTGGTATAAAGAAATGAATTATTCATTATAATCCTGTGTGTGGTTATTTAATAAAATTAATTTATATTTAGACTTCCTTTTAAATAATTGCATTTAAAATTTAGATAGTTAACAATTCATATATAATTGTTCATGCTACCAGCGTTAAAGTGTTAAATCCCCTATACTGTCTGTATAAAAGTGCGATAATTTTACTTTAAAAATATCCAGTCTATATGTTACCACGTGACTAAATTTTTAACACCATAAAAGGAAATGTTTTTTAAATTCAGTTTTAATTAGTTTGCATGCCGCCCAACCTGTCTAGTGATTAGCGTACCTGACTACAGATGGGTGGACCCGGGTTCGAATCCTGGCTCGGGTATGGATGTACTTTCTCTCTCTCTCTCTCTCTTTCTTGTCTTTGTCCTTTCTTTGTGTGTGTGAATGATTGCCTACCCTATAAACGGGTACCTATGGCATGTGTGTACTGAGGAAGTCGGACTCCACACCAAATATGGTTCAGTTGGAAAAGTGGAGCAACGCACCCCATATTGCCAGCCTGGCTGTCACACAACAACAACAACAACAATTAGTTTGCATGATCGAAAAGAATGGTCTTAAGTCCAACTCCCATGAGAATGTTAATCCACTATTTGGATTATTATCTACTTCTATTTTATAGCTTTAATCGATTGAAGATCCTCATGGAATTAGACCCAGGAAATATTTCTTTGCGGATATTTGAATAGAGAGTACAATAGCCTCCAGATGTTTAATTATCCACTGTGTGTAATCAGAAGTGTTGAATATATAATGACAAAGAATCACTTCATCAATAAAATGTGAATTCTAAAAAATTTGATATATTAACATGCCATTGAGAAATAACAAAAAAAAAAACATGACATTTGTTACATTTTAATCGAAATTTCGATTTCTTGTTGTATGCTTTTCTTTCCGTTTGATTGCCTTCTATTTGTTATCGATCACCATCTCGGGTGTAAATGTTTGTAATGGTTCGAAATCCATTTTAAAGTAGTTGAGTTAGACTTTTTGTGC
The DNA here is from genome assembly GCA_026290005.1 of Latrodectus geometricus. NCBI lineage: Eukaryota > Metazoa > Arthropoda > Arachnida > Araneae > Theridiidae > Latrodectus > Latrodectus geometricus. The sequence goes on along the minus strand of JAPDSC010022355.1, from coordinate 7,314 downwards.
AAAAGAATGACCTTAGGACTACAAACTAACCAAATAAAAGGTAAAATGCTATACATCATTAGGAAAAAATACATGTCTTGAAAAGCCAAATTGAAATGATGGTGATAAAGTCACCACAAACATGAACACGATAATCGTAATAGAGTTTAAATAGAATTTAGATTCTTAATCTTGAGCTACTGCATTCCACTAAGCAGTCATCCAATTATTGTCAACCATTGTATTTCTGTTCGGGCACCCATTTATAAGAGTTTCGATCTTGATGAACTGCTTTATCTATAAGGACATTTGAAGCAATGTTTATTTTGATTTTCATTTTAGCTGTAATTTGGGAAAAATACTGTTAACATAATGGCAAGAAAATTCCGTTGGGCCGAAAGTCGTCTTTAAACACGGTAATGATCAGCCGAACTCACGTAAATGCTTGCTATTACTTGGAATCTTTTCTTAATTAACTTGGTCTTTAGATCAAACCTCAATGAAGCTTTTAAGCTACTACTCGGATAAACAAGCCAGATATTCTATATATATTAGTTTGGGGGAAAAGAAATCCATTATTATTACGTGAACTTCATGTAACTTCTTTTGGATTCGCTTTGTAAAAAGGATTAAAATAGCTTTCATGTAGATTTTTAGGTCTTGCGCGTTACGACTGCTGACATGCGGTTAACTTCGATCATTTTTGATATTTTATAGACATTTTCGACGATGCCGTATCCACATGCGAGGTGCATCTCTAACATCAAAAATACCCGAGCGGAATCGACGAAACAAAAATTGTACATAACTGGTTGTTACAGTCTTATATAGGACGATAAACACCTTTCACAATTTTAGCCACCCGACTATCTTTTTCGCCGTTACAAGAGAGAAACGAAAATGTATCGAATTTTCTGTTTGTTGTCTTCCATTTTTAAAATCTTGTACTCGTAACTGAATTAATCAAACAAATAACCGCAAGAGGATATTTTAGTGTCAAATGTCACCTTTCCAACGAGCATAAATCTGAAATTGTTTGATAGATACCTCACGAGATATCGATCACTACAGACGTCAACCAAAAAAAATAATGGATTACTTTTTCCCCAACTTAATATTTCTTATGAAATGAATCATTCTGACTAGTATATTTTTAGATTCCACTGCGGGGAGCGAGCGTTTAAGAGATCCGAGATACACAGAGCTAGATTTTTTATGTTTTTCTTATCTAAAGGGCTATTATGTCCAACATCGTCTTCATTCATAACATTAACTGAGTTTTAAGTTACTGTTTGAAGAATCAAGCATTACATATTTCGCTGATCTAAAAGGCTATTCAGTCTATCATTATCCCAGATCCTTCTTAATCATTTAAGGTATTACTCGAGGAACTAATCTAGATCTTTTGCATGTCTCGATCATTTAATCGGTCATTCTGATCCCCATGGCTCTTAATTCAGATTTTATGTAGCTATGGAACTAAGCTAAAGACTTTTTAAATTTTGGGATTTAATGTGGCCATAGTCACTAGATTTCATCTTAATCGAGGTTTTAAAGATTATTCGAGAAACTACGATAAAATTTTTACATAGCTCGCTCATCTAACAAATTGTTCTGACTGGCATAGTCTCCAAATCTAATCTTGAATAAGCTTTGATGTGTATTAGTCAGATATTATTATATTTTCTGTATATTTCATTAATTTAATAGGTCATTGACAATTATTTTTGATTTGAAATATCCCGGGATTATAACTGTTGCATCATGCACCGTATTTTGCATTTCTGCTAGAGGCCGCTAAAGAAAATTCAAAACCATTTGTAAATTTTTCAACCGTTAGTTGTTCTTTAAAGAGACATCCGAAATTTTATTCATTTACGTATATAGATGATAGCAATGCACATAATATTATTCGTTCAATTCTTTCATAATGTTGTGGTTTTAGCATTGAACAATGTTTAGCCATTTTTTTTTATTTTATTCTTTTTGAGATAATTTAAGAAAGTGAGTGAATATGTTGAATTAGTGCTCTTTACAAAACTTTCATATTTTGTCACAACAGCAATATAATAAGTGAAGCACATACTAATATACATTCTCATATCTTTGAAATTACTTACATTTTCACTTTATCTCAAATGCGTTACGAATTGTCACGTGCCATCTTAGCATATTTGAATGCTTTCAATTGCGCTTGGATTGTTGTAGGAACGACCATTTCTGCTCATCATCCTCTATGTCAGGGGTGGCCAAGACGTCGATCGCGGTCGACTAGTAGACCACGAATACATTTTAGGTAGTCCACGCGACCATCCCGATAATTACTTCGGATATTAACAATTTAAATTATGACTTATGACATAGAATCAATGAATTATTTAAAATAAAAATTTACTACAGTCTACGCTTTAAAACCTAAAACAAACTGAGCAAATATTTATGATTTAAATATTTATGATTAAAGGTTTACGATTTAAAACACAAAACGGACATGACAAGCGCGATTAAAACTTTCAAAGAAACTGTAGAATGGTATGCATTTCAATTAAGAAGACATGAATTGAGAAACTTCAAAAACATGGAGGAAGAGTGCATTCATAACCCAAACCGAGACTTCGAAGATTTCGCTTAATACCTACTTGTTTTGTTTGAAGAATTTGAAAGAAGATTCGCTAACTTAATTAGGTTGAAAGAAATACTCAATTTTATGATATTTCCATTTAATGAAAATGTCAACATTGATTGAGTATCTGAAAAAATAGGACATTTAATAGATATCACATCAGTCACGGTCGAGGAAGAAATTATTAAATTAAGATGCGATATATTTCTTAAATCCAGAGCATATTTAGCGATACTGATTTTTGGAAATTAATTTCTGAGGAAACGTTTCTAAATATTTACAAATTGATTTTGTATTTGAAATCATACTTTGGATCGGGGTATCTTTGCGAATCTGCTTTTTCAACCATGAACAAAAAACAAACATTGGTCGCATTTAACAGATGAACATTTAATTCCGTGTTTATGCATTGCAATAAGCTCGTATCAACCACAATATGATAAACTTGTCGCGGTTGTACAGTGCCAAATTTCAACTAAACGAAGGATGGTCAGTTTTTGATATATGAATACTTTGATTATTTTCGTCAGTAAATTTTTATTTTGTAAATATTAATATTAAGGTTTTTTTAGAAAAAATTCATAACTTATCATATTTTCTTGTAACCGAAAATAAATATGTACGTTAATTTAGCTCTGCCATTGGTAGACCGCCTTCGATTTTTTAAATGTGGAGTAGACCTTGGATCCTTAAAGTTTGGCCACCCCTGCTCTATGTGAAAACCTTGAAGGTTTTTACATTATTTTAAATTTTGCTATAAATAAGGGTTTGCCACATGTACAGATTCTCTCATCCTTACCTTTCTAATTTTAAATGCCATGATATCTTGATATTTATGTACCATCATGTTTTAATTTCAGCTTGTTTTTCTTTTTTTAGGCCAAGGTGGTGGACGTCAACGTGACTCATGGGGTGGACAAAGAAGGGGCATCGTGAGCATGGAGTCCCTTGCTCCAGCCTCCAACAGGTAACTCATACTGTTTTCTTTACTGAAAGCTGTTTCATATGATTAAATTGCGCAAAATTTATTTTTATTTAAAATTTTAGTTAAATTATTTCACTTTAAATATCGCCGGGTACAGTTAAAAATGGTTATAGTCAGAGAGAGTAATTAACTTGTAAAAGACGAGTTCAATGTCCAGGACTAGCAAGTAAAGCTTTTTCATATGCTAATTTTTTTCAAGTATAAGAAATCGATTATGAATGCAAAAAAAAGCTTATTTTTATTTTCTTTCCCAAAGGCTGATGGGTAATATTTTGTAATAAAGTAAGCACAAATTTAAAGGAACATTTCACGTGTGATTGGCTAATATTTAATGGTCTCATTAACATATCATGTTTTAGTTTTAGCCCTGCATTTGTTCTCGCTCATGGTTAGTAATTGATCTCTAATCGCCTATGCTTAAAATTATGGTTTCACTGTACATTAATGGAATTCCCAGACTCTAAATGATGCCAAGTTTATTTTTTTATGTGATTCTCTTCGATTCGCACGCCACTGCTCTCTGCAAATTGTTTTTTGTGGTTTTTCCTTTCCATTCTGTGTGATTCAACGGGAAATTGAAGAAAAAGTGATTTAGTATCAATAGCTGGGAGGTTTCACGTGTTGTGGTAAAAGGCAAAAATTATTTTCACAAAGAATAGAAGAAATTGTAGGTTTTTTTTCTTTTGTCTATGATTGGCATGTTAAGAGTTAAAGAATAACTCAAGTTCTATTGCTTTTCCGATTTGAGCATAGTCTAGGATAAAAACTTTATGTACTTTGCCAGCCAAAATGAAAATAATATTTTATTTTTAAAAAAATTCTGTGCAATTCATCCAACTTATTATGTCCATTTTTGGACCTTGCGCCATAAAACCCAACCAACCATCCAACTTATTGCATTACTGCTGAAATTTTTTATTTATTGATGAGGATGCTATTCCCTTGATGTCTCATCTTATCATCAAATACTGCATCAAACCATTTTACATTGTGGTAAGTCTGTTAAAATGAATAAATTTAACATTGCTTTAGAGATAACCTAATTGTTCAATGGATAATTTTTAATACCCATAAAGAATTACTTTTTGGTGAACTTTCAATAAATGCTGAGCCCTATTCACGTGTCCAAAAAAAGAACACTCTCAAATACAAATTCATGGGCATGTCCAAACTGAAAACGCCATTCACCGTCCTATTCAATAATGAGTAGAAGAAAACAAGATCCTCCATTTTGAGGGCAATTCTACTACAGAACTACAAATAAATAATTTTAACACCATGTAGTAAATGGCCCAAAACAAGGGTTGTTACAAGGTATTTGAACACCCGCCACGGATATTCTGCGAATATTATGTGGGAAGAATTTTTCATAAAGAGCTGATTGATTGTATGCACATGTCAGAGAAAAACCTCGGAAAATTCCAAAATACTCACCGTAACAATAGGATGCAGAAAATAGTAATGCAATATATCTGTTTACTGTTATTGTGAGCAGAGTTTTCCACTCCAAAGTAGAAAATGGTCGCTGAATTGTAAACATCTTGTTAAGAACTCTGCAATATTCCCCGTATTATTACCTTACTAATAGACTTTTTATTCTTTTTCAACGTATTTGCATGTGCCAAGGCAAGAAACTTTGAAAATTCTCTAGTTCTCCCCCGAAAGTACAAAAGGAAAATAGAAACGCAAAGCTCATTTACTATTGTTAGAAGTAGCTGGAATTAAATGCTGGATATTTACTGCAAGAATTTAACCACATGATGAATCTCACAAACATATATACATAGCTGCTCAGACGAGCCCCGAACTGTATCTTAAGGTTAACGGGTTTGGATTGCTGACCTGTCACCAAGTGTCTCGCAATCTTGAACCAGGATCTGTGGTGAATTCACATCTGAGCTGGTATCTACCTCTCTACTAACACGTCACACTAGTGGGAGTATTTGGATGTCACAAATTAACGTAGACACGTCCTCAGCTCACGGGACTCGCGCAACCCAGTGAAAAAAAATGTGGCCACCCTTTTAGTCGCTAAAAATTGCAAGTGATACTTGCCACCTTTGTGATTCTTCACTTGCACATTTATGTGAAGTGATACTTCACTTTACTGATCTTACAAGAAGCGCTTTGAAGCTATTGAGCCACTGGAAATTGAACAACATAAGAGTAACTTAAATAAGTAATTTTGATACCGTATGATAGAAAGTCTAACGGCGTGTGGTTATTGTAAAGCAATTTAATATCCATCCCTTAAATTGCTTTTCGGGTGGAATTTTCATATATAAATAGCTGTATTCAGGTATCGCAAGTAAAGAAAACCGGACCGCTCTTAAGCATCAACCATGACAAACGTGCCTACTGAAATCTGATGCTCAACATCCAACTCCTGTGGCTCAATTATGATTAGGATCGTACACGGGACCTTTCGCTCTGAGCAATACTAGACAACGGTAATTTCGAATAAATATAAATTTTTATCTCAGTCTGAAAGAAGTGATTCTAATCACTTTTACTCGCAACTTCAACAACAAATAATGTTCAACAATTACTGTGAAACTGGTTTTATATGCATCGCTAAAATTTGAATGCTATTCCTTCAGTCAAAACGGGGTCTAATATCACTTTCAATCCTCGTTTATTTAGTATCTTTATGAAAGAATAGGAAAAAAAATTATCTTACTTTCATCCTCTTTTTTTTTTTTTTTTTATTTATTTATTTATTTTTTTTAAATAATATTGTGTGTTATTGAAGATACTAAATATAAATACTTTTTGTTATATTTACAAATTAATTTGATTTTTTCCCCTTAGAGACCAGGAGAGCTCGTCTCTCAACAGACCCACCCACCAGACTGTTCGGAGCAGGCTGTCCCAGGCGTTCAGCAGGTGGACGGGGGACTCTCCTCAGGCACCGGTGACCACATCTCATGTGAGTCTGTGTTCTCTCCTTACTTTAAAACGTGTTGACAATAGAATTAGTATCAACCAGATTCATTTAGTAACAAATTTATGTAGCTGAAAAGTCCTGAATATTATTTCGACAAAACTTTTCCTGTTCGGTTGATGAATACACTTCTATTTATGTTTTTTCTCATATTAAAAAGATATATTTATCACTTTTAATCACAAGTGATGTATCTTATTTAATCTATGCCTACCTAGTATCTAAATGATTACGACTTAGGTCTTTGGTTTAATAGTTTGTGGGTTCGAGTCCCAGTTCGGATGGGGATATTTGTACTGATTATGAATTTTCTATAAATTGTTGCTTCTCGTGTTACCTCTCATGTGTCAAAAATGACCATAAAGAGCTATAAATAAGCCAATCAACTTTGTTTGATCTATTTATTCCTTTATCTAAAATCTTTTTTTAACAAATGTTTGTGTCTCAACGTGCGTTGTCGAATAGTTTCATAAATATAATTTTTATTTTCTGTATTTTTCAATTAAAATACGTTAACATTTTTAATAAAGTTGAAATTTTCTTGCTTTGAGTATTAATAATTCGACCTTAAACTAGTCTAATGTAGTCATACGATAAAATCAACGTTGTAAAAAATTTTTTACTTTTATGGCCATTGGTCTTTACATTTGGAAACTTAAAATCTTGTGATTGATTCCCATCAGGGCCAAGTAAGAGTGTTGAGATTCTCCTCATTAATGATTATTACCGACCGAGTTATATATATATATATATATATATATATATATATATATATATATATAT